>QANT01004276.1:0-105134 GCA_003254885.1 Purshia tridentata | reverse complement strand
AGGTGGTAACTTGCAAATAAAATTTAATTCAGGGGTAACTTGCTTCAATTTTTAATTTAGGTGGTAACATGTAAATCGAGTTAAAGTTCAGGTGAGTATCTTGCTAAAAAGCCATTTATTAATATTTGACTTTCCAAAACCAAATTTCAAATAAACTTTTTTTTATATCCAAATTAATATATCAGCATACAAACTTTTAATGAGGACTCGCTCAGCAGCACCATTTTTACTATTCACTGCCTAAAAAAATTAGCACCATTTTCACTATTCACTATATAACTATATCCTAGAGATTGGCGAAGACTTTTTGTTTTCTCACTATTATTGACCTGCACTCTGCAGAGTTGAAAGCAAGCAATTGCCATTTGGCTGTTTAGGATCGCAGAGAGAAAGAAAAATGAGTGTCAACGTGTGCAAACACTGAACCATGAAAGTCTCTCTCCCTCTCTCTCTCTCTCTAATTCTGTATTTCTCTGCATCTCACGCCGCCAATGTATATGGGATTTGTCTGGTAATGGAGTGACGGGCAGAGAGTACATTAAATGCGAAAGACATGATGAGTAATGCTTCAGTCCCAATTTTCATGATTACAGGGATTTCTTATCCACAAATGTGAAACAAAACCAAACTCTGAACACTGAAAAGCCACTTCTTAATCTACCTCATAGTAACCTAGCTACCCACCCAGTACTAGCCTCCTGATCAATGAATCCCAACCGTCCGATCACACACCCAGCCATGCTTAAAAGGGTACCCCAGAGCGGTATGATCAACACAGTTCAACATCAACCTCTTCTTCTTTTGTTCTCCTCCTCCTCCTCTTCTCCCATGGCTTCATTAGAAAAGGTCTGTAAAAAACTGAACCCCAATGCTAAACCTTACCCACTGTCCTCAGCTGAGACGGCACATGAGCTTCTTCCTCTTCCACCGTACGCTCAGGCTCAGCCCCACCAAATTTTCCCTTTTCCATTTTCTCTCCACCAAAATCATTATGAACCCGGATATTACTGTCTGGGTCAACCCAATTACCCAATAACAGTGAAAGGTAATGATTTGAAGATGATGAATCAGAGGAAACAAAACAAGGTTCCAAGTCTTTCTGGTAGGCTGGTGCTGCGTAACAGAGTCGGGGCGGCTCCTCCGATGCGGTTGCGGAGAAGGACGCCACGGAAGCCCAACAAGCTTCCTGTTCTGGGGTGTGGCAGAGGCACTCGGAAATGGGTTCAAAAGACCCAGAACCGACCCGAAAAGCTTGAGCCCTCGGAGCAGTCGCAGCCGAACAAGGTCACCAGTAGCAGCGGTGTGATTCCATTCCCTTCGAGTGTTGACCAACTTCAGAGCCCCACACCAACCACAGTCATGATCAAGAACATCCCCAACCAGTTCACGTTAGCTCTGTTTTTCTCTGATTTTTACTTCACTGAATCTGTCGTTTGTTCTTTGGGCTTTCGTCCATCTGAAAAGTTATAATATTGATAATAATGCTATACACTGCAGGAGGCGTGATTTGCTTTTTATTCTCAAGAAACACTGCCGGGAAGTAAATCAAAACGGTGCGTCCAAGACCGACGATCACGATCCATCCCAGTTTGATTTTGTGTACCTGCCCATGGATTTCAACCAGTTCTGGTTTAAGAAGCGTGTTGCCAATCTTGGCTATGCGTTCGTCAACTTCACCACTCCTGCTGGAGCATTTAGGTTCTATCGCAAGTTTCAGAACACCGAGTGGAACGTGAAGAACAACAATAAAATCTGCGAAATAACTTGTGCTAAAATACAGGTTTGTTAAATTGATCAATTAAATTTACATTTTGTTTTTAATTTTAATGATCTGGGTTAATTTCTGGGTTGGGTGTGTAGGGTATGGAGGCTCTGAAAGCAAATTTCAAGAACAAGATTTTCTGGTGCCACACCGAAGAGTACTTGCCGGTGGTGGTGTCGCCTCCCTGTGATGGGTTGGTCTACCCGAAAGTGAACCCGGTGGGCAAAAGAGGCGGCAAGAAACGCCAGTGTTGAGAAATGGGATGCGATGGGACTTTAATTTGACGACACAGTAATTTCAAAGAGTAAGGCCAAAGGTACCACACCTCCACATCTTCATATCACAGCTAATAGCCTAATAGGATGTGAAGTTGGTGTGACGTGGTCTCTCTAGCCTTACTCATTTCATCTGATCAAAAACAACATCGACTTGGGGTTGATTTGGTTTCACTTTCGTTGTCTGGCATGGTTAATGCATAGGTCTAGCTTGGATGAGTTTTATGTTTTTTCATTGTCTCCCCGGTTGAAGTGTCGGTGGGCATGCATGCAAGCCTTAGTGGTAGATAGTCTCTGGGGTTAAATGGAAACATGGGTGGGTGTGTTATGTGTTATAAAGTGTAGTATGATTGCTATGTGATGTGAACTGTTTTCTTGTAATATATGAGTAGCTTCATGCGGCCTATATAATAATTTAATTCAATAACTTTTTTTAATATACATATATATATATATAATATAGAGCAAAATATATTCACGTTGTTTCACTTATTTTTACTCTTTTTTTTTTAATGTTGGTTCACGAAAATTTTTTTGTGTCTTATTTTAGTGTAGTTTGTATTTAACAGATACCATATATGGTTGGAGTCTAAATTTGAGAGGATCTTTGGGGGGTTTGAGTCCATCTTGAGTATGAAATGAAACGCAACTCACAGGACCCAGAACCAAAAAGAAAAGAATAAGCAAATTGAGGCAGCAACCAACAAAAGCTTCATTTGCAGTCTGTCACTCTCTGTGTTTACATAATTCTCAGGGCAGAATGCAGATATGAATCAAACGCATTTCCAAGATTTGGTTTTGGTGAAAACCCAAAATCTTGGAAAGCATAATTAAGAAGTGAATGTGTGAGTGAGTGGGTGTGTGCGTCAGTGTTGTAATCTGGCTAGGCTACATTTTTGGTTGCTGCTGGATTTATAAGGAGAAAATGGAGGGTTAGATTGGAGAGAAAGCGAGAGAGACAACAGTTTGACTCCACTTGATACACACCCCTCGGCTTGTGAAAATAACTACTACAAAAACCTCTATCAATAACAGAGATCTCCTCTACTCCAATCAACAGCTCTGATCACCAACTCTTCAATGGTGTTGTTGAGACATCGCTGGCAAAGGGTCGAGAGCTGAGGGAGATCTCAGATGTTTTTGTTTGTTCTTGTATGGGTTTTTCTAGGTTATGTTTAGAGGCTGGAGAAGAATACTCTTTAAGGAAAATCTATTTTTGCCCTTAACAAAACTCAATGTGTCCGGCATGTCGGTTGGCCCAAAAGTGACAATGAATTATATTGGTACATGTTAAATGAACAAAAATAAGACCAAAAATAAATCATGAACCAACATGAGAAAATGGTAAAAGTAATAGTGCAATTTACTCAATAGTATATATTGGCACCAAAAAAAAAAACTTTTTTAATATACAATAAGCTTTTTTGACCCTCTTTCTTCAAAATTACATTTCTAGCCTTTTTATATTTTCTGACCAATATACCTTTTACTACTTTATCGACATGTCGACTAGAACCATAAATTCAACCATTTGCTTCTTCTCTTCCTTCACCTTCTTTGTCTCCAACAACTGTGTTCTTGCAGTAGCGGCCTTGTTTCTCCCTCCTTTCTTCTCTCTTTCCTCTTTCCGACCACCCTCTCCCTCTCACCTCATATAGCGCTAGCCACATGGTAGTGCCTCCCACCCTTCAACGCTAGCCTCCTCGCAGCGCCCTCACACCTTGTAGCGCCAACCACTTCCCCTACAAAAAAATCTTACAATCGTAGGGCATTATTAAGGATTGACCAACTCTCTTACAAAAAAAATTATTACCAATTCCTAAATCTTAGTCTGATGGTAAAACTAATACTGACAACATATATACTGTTCGTAATATTAACGCCAACTAACTAAATGCCGTCGGTGATAAAAAAAATAAAATTATATAATAATAAATACTATTACCAATGCCTTGTGATTGTACGTCCACTCTCTCTCTATTGACTAAACAGTCTAAACTTCACGCCTTTCTCTTCCTCTTTTCAATTTCAATTTGCCGGTGCCAGCCACTTCGCAGCCACCCAGATCCCATAGTCATATCTATGTAGGATGCCTCAAAGTTATAATTTTGTTTTTCTGTGAGAAATTTAAAGAATTAAACAAGGATTTCTTTTTGTATAATGGTTTGATATTTGATAGTGTGTCTGGTCAGATATACCAAATTGTCATATGAAAAATCGATTATCTCTTATACACAGCTGCTTAGAATTTGAGAATTTGAGAATTTGAATTTGTACTGCCTGCTGAGATTGTTAATAAAATTTCAGGTACTCATGCTGTAAATGCTTATAGTGGCATAATAGGAGGATTTCTGTGATTGATATTTGATCTTATTCCTAATGTTCTTGGCCCTTGTGAATCTTTGCACCACCTGTTTAGAAGTTTTATTAATGCAAAGGTTGTTTTTGGGAGGGCCAGATTGATTTTTCGATATTCTCACAGCTAACAGTGGTGACCATAACGGTTTGTCATGGAGTCTCATATTCCCTTTGGTCTTTGTCACATATGAAGAAAAAAACCCACTAAACACCCAAAAAAAAATTAAGACACTATCGAACATCCAATAAACATTTCCTTTGCGGATCCTCATCAATAACATCCAATAAAACTCTCACTTCCACCAATTTCATTGATTAACTTCCACAAGAAAATGCAAAATTTCCAATTTTAACTTTAAAGGTGAGAGACAAAGACTTGACCACAAGGTGATCCTTCATGATCATGTTCTTTCTTACAGGCACACAGCCATATGAGAGAAAGATAGTGGAGGAAGACCTCCTAAGGATAAGTTGTCAATTCTTGCATTAATTTAACCTAACGCACACGCTAATTTTATGGCCACAAAAACTCTTAATAGAAAACCGTCTCTCCTCATGGATGAGCTGTTAATTTCATTTCATTAAAGATAGAGACAAAGACTTTGAATAAGTGTATCAAAAATCCTAATCAAGAACGCAATTTGAAAGAAGATACTGGAAAGTCTGTGCCCTGAAGACTTGGGAGTTTATTATGGAAAGAAAACAGGGCATGTAGAATAATTATAGCTAATGCATGGCAGTTGGCACTATAAATAAGTCCCAGAAGTAGTATAAACATTATATACACCGAAAAGAAAAACCATGACAGCTTCAAAAGTATTATGCTCTGTGGCTTTTTGCCTTGTCTTGTATGTTGAGCTGATTTCATCATCAAACTTTGCTTTTGCTTCTGCTGCTCCTACTGAAGCAGAGGCTCTTCTCAAATGGAAAGCCAGCTTTCATAATCAAACACAGAACTATAACAACTCATGGACTTACCTTCCCATAAATAATGCCACCAATTCTTCAAGCAATCCAAAACCAAATGCAATCCCATGCAGTTGGACTGGTATCTCATGCAACGCAGCTGGAAGTGTCAACGGGATAAATCTTACCAATTTTGGTTTACAAGGTACGCTGCATGAATTTTCATTCTTTTCATTCCCTGATCTTGAATTTCTTGACCTCAGCAGCAATAAACTCTTTGGTCCCATCCCACCTCAAATCAGTTCCCTCTCCAAACTCACCTATCTTGATCTCTCTGATAATCAGTTTTCTGGGAAAGTCACAACAGAAATCTGTATGTTAAAAAATCTTACTGTTCTCTATCTCTATAGCAATAAACTTTCTGATACCATTCCTAAAGAGATAGGAAACTTGAGATCTCTTGAGGGTCTATCTTTGGGAAATAATCAACTCAATGGTTCAATCCCGGCATCACTAGGTGAGCTGGCAAACCTTAAAATTTTGCGTCTCTATAAAAATAAAATTTTTGGCTATATTCCTAAAGAGATAGGGAACTTGAAATCTATTGTAGATCTACAGTTGAGCAGCAACTTCTTAACTGGTCCAATCCCTACAAATTTTGGAAACTTGAAAAAGCTTACCGTGCTATACTTGTTCAACAATAGCCTTTCTGGTCCTATCCCTCTGGATATCAGACATTTGAAGTCTCTAGTGGAATTAAGCTGTGAAAGAAACAATTTTTCTGGCTCTATCCCAGCATCATTTGGTGATATGATAAATCTTACCATTCTGAGTTTCTACGAAAATAAACTTTCTGGAACAATTCCTAAAGAGATAGGGAACTTGAAATCTTTGGTGTATCTAGAGTTGAGTGAGAACCAATTCAATGGTTCAATTCCCACTTCATTTGGTAACTTGACCAAACTGGAACACTTATACCTCCATAACAACAGACTTTCCGGCTCCATCCCCCTAGAGATAGGGAATCTCAGTAAATTAACTATATTGCAATTAGGCATAAACCAATTCTCCGGTTATTTGCCCCAAAACCTTTGCCAAGGTGCATCACTCGCAAACCTTACATTAAACAACAACTATTTGATTGGTCCAATCCCTAAAAGCTTGAAAACTTGCTGGAGCTTATTCAGATTGCGTCTTGAGGGAAACCAATTGGCAGGCAATATATCTGAAGATTTTGGTGTTTATCCCAATCTTCATTATATAGATCTAAGTGATAACCTCTTATATGGTGAAATCTCACACAACTGGGGTCGGTGCCCACAGCTAACAACCCTACGAATTGCGAGAAACAATCTTACTGGTAGTATACCACCGGATATTAGCAGCGCAACTCAAATTCAAGAGCTAGACCTTTCTTCAAATCATTTAGTTGGGATGATTCCAAAGGAATTCGGGAGATTAAATGCTTTAGTGAAGTTGATGTTGGATGGCAATAAACTTTTGGGTCATGTACCCTCAGAGTTTGGATCATTGACTGGTCTTGAATTGTTGGGCTAATTAAATATCCAGCCCATGTTCTATAGAAGCTTGTAGAATACTCCCCATTCTTAAGTTGGTGGAATTATCTAGAGAACTCCACAAATGTTGAATATTGGTGCAAGCTAGAAACTTGTGGAAATATCTAGAGACTAATCAATTCTCCTAGTAGCTAGAAATTTGTGGAAATATCTAGAGACTAATCAATTGTCCAAGTTGCTAGAAGGATCCATCCATGGCTATAAAAGAAGGATGAGGCTTGGCATTTAACATCAAGCAATTGAAGCAATCAAGCTAATTGCATTCCGACTACCACTCAAAGTGAGGAGTGAGAGTATAGAGAAAGAGAGAGTGTGAGAGAAGTGAAGTATTTCTTTTGGTGTTTCCTTCAAGGTGTTCATAGCTTGAAGAAGTGGTGATTCCTCTTGTACTCTCTAGGTGTTCATCAAGTCTTGTTCTTAGACTTGGTAAGATCTTTCTGTTGTACCCATTATTTGATATAGTGGAGTTATTCTAATATCGCTGCCCGTGGACGTAGGCACACTGCCGAACCACGTTAAATCCTTGGTGTCCTTATTTACCTTTTTCTCTTGCCTATTTCTTTATTGGTTTGAGTTTGTGTTTTTCCCATTCTATCTAATCGATCCTAACATGAATATCTTGACTTGTCCGCAAACAAAATTAGTGGTTCAATTCCTAATATTCTAGGTGATTTGGGAAAATTATTCTACTTGAATTTGAGCAAAAACAATTTCAATCATGAAATTCCATTTCAGTTGGAAAAGTTAGTTCACTTGTCCCAACTTGATTTGAGTTGATAAGATACCATCAGTAATGAGTAATATGGAGAGTCTGGAGATGTTGAATCTTTCCCACAATAATCTTTCTGGCTTCATTCCACCAAGTTTTGGAGACATGCATGGCTTGGTGTATGTTGACATATCCTACAATGACTTAGAGGGACCCCTCCCAAACAACAGTGCATTTCAAGATGCTCCCCTAGAAGCTTTACAAGGGAACAAAGGATTATGTGGCAATGTTGGAGCTTTGTATCCCTGCAAACGCGGCTCAAAAAAGGAAAAGGACCACAAACTAATAGGTGTAATTACATTTTCTGCTGTGGCAGCACTTTTAATTCTATTTACTATATTTACAATTGTCTTCATATTAGAAAGAAAAAAGAAGCATCAGCATCAAGAACAAAACATCACGCATGAAGAGGTTTCGTTTTCAATATTAAATTTTGATGGAAAAACAATGTATGAGGAAATTATTAGGGCAACCGAGGATTTTGATTCTAAATATTGCATTGGGAAAGGAGGACATGGAAACGTCTTCAAAGCAAATTTGTCATCTGCCACTGTAGTTGCCGTGAAGAAACTTCATTAACTATGCAATGGTGAGAATAATTTTCAAAAGGGATTCTTAAATGAAATAAGGGCACTAACAAAGATCCGACACCGAAACATTGTGAAGCTTTATGGTTTTTGTTCCCATAAGCAACACTCGTTTTTGGTGTATGAGTATCTAGAAAGGGGTAGCTTGGCCACAGTTTTGAGCAAAAATGATAAAGCTAAAGAATTGGGGTGGAGTAAAAGAGTGAATATTGTTAAAGGTGTAGCTCATGCCTTGTGTTACATGCACCATGATTGTTTTATCACCAATTGTGCATCGAGACATATCAAGCAAAAACATTTTGGTGGATTCTGAATATGAGGGATGTGTTTCAGACTTTGGTACTGCTAAGTTTTTGAACCCAGGCTCAACTAATTGGACTGCCCTTGCAGGCACATACGGATATGTGGCACCAGGTACTATTGTGGTTTTATGTTTTTTATATTTATATTTGACACAATTTATGCTTTTCTTCTTAGGCCAATGATTATTTTTCATTGTTAGGTTGAGGTTAATTAAGGATAAGATTGTTACACTTATAATTAATCACTTATAGCATGATACAATTTATGCAAGATAGGATTAATTGCTTTAAAGTATCATTGAATAGTTATATCTATATACTAACAATGCCACGGCTATAAGCTTTTTCTCTAAGCAGAGCTTGCGTATACAATGGAAGTGAATGAGAAATGCGATGTGTATAGCTTTGGAGTAGTATCACTAGAAATAATTTTAGGAAGGCATCCAAGAGATCTTCTCTCATCTTTATCATCAGGGCCGTCATCATCATCATCATCACTATCGTTATCTTCATCTACATTACCAACCCATCAAATGCCAATTGTAGAGTTTTTGGACCAACGCATTTCCCCTCCTACACAACAAGAAGCAGGGGAAGTGCTCTCTCTTCTGAAGACAGTGTTTGCCTGCTTAAATGACAGTCCTCAATCTCGTCCAACAATGAAACAAGTTTCTCAAAAACTCTCAACTCAAAGGCTGCATTTGTCAAAGCCATTACGTATGATAACATGTAATGAATTGCTTCCTCTCAATGGCATGTCTACCTGAAAATGTTATTTCCCATATTTCGGGGGTGCGAGATATCTTCACATACGTCTTTGATGTTGGGTTATTGTACTCTATCTCATGTCCATTTGTGTTTTTTGACTTGCACTTTAATTAGGGTGCTTTGTGGTTTGTATTAGCGTGCTTTGTGCTTTGTGTGAATAATGAATAAAACAAAGATGTCTTTGTACAAGGGCATGGTTTGACATTTTATATATTGTTATGTTCTACAGTTAAACAAGTAGGTCAGTGAGACATTTTCTTTGCTTTGGGAGAGAGATGTGAAAGTTTTTGGATTTTTTGCTTTTTGTGAGAGAGATGTTAGTCATTTGACAATTTATTGTAAAAGGAATGACATACACCCATAATAAGAAAGTTTTTCTCTATGAATTTGAACTCTCCCATAATAAGAAAGTTTTTCTCTATGAATTTGAACTCTCGACGTAAAGTGTTCAAACCCTCCACCAGTGTTCATCAATTACATTTGATAATTATGTTAAGAAAGTAACCTTTATATCAGTTTTGGGCATATGCTAGTAATTGACAATTACAAAAACATTTGATTGCTAAAAAATGGGACCGGAATGAATAATTCTAAAAATGACATACATTCTGGACTATGCTAGCAGTAACAATTCCAGAACTGGCAGCAACAAAATAATGAAGCATGGAACATATTAAAAGTGAGAATGACAACACTTGAGAAAGAAACTTTCCACACTTTTATAAAAAAGGAATTAAGGTTCTGAATTTTGAAACAATTTCAACAAGTCCGTGAATTTTGATTCATATTCATAGCATTCGAAGAGTTGAAGAAAATCTTAATTTCATGGTGTGGCAGAGTGGCTAAACAATATTTCCTCTCAATTTTCAGCACTACGAAGTTAAATGAGCTCAACTCAGTGCAGAAAGATACAAAAAGGCATGATAATAGAATGCTTAGTATACACTCATCCCAAATGCACTTCCAAAGATCAGAACACAACTTCATTAACTAAAAGCAATTAAAGCATTTCTACTAAATACTAACACGTACACCAATCCACACAATGGAATTTACCATCAATTACACCCAAAAAAAAGTTGAAACCCAGATGATTATTCAAATTAACGGGCCTTTTTCTTTCCAGCAACAGTGACCCTCTTACCCTTCAAAGTCCTGGTGTTGTTCTTGGTCCTCTGTCCTCTACAAGGCAGGCCCTGAATGTGTCGAACCCCTCTGTAGCACTGAATCTCCTTCAGCCTCCTTATATTCAGTGCATTGAATCGCCTCTGAAACACCCAAAAAAGCCATAACCATAAGACCCTAAATCCTAAAACAAAAATAGAGAGAATCTAAGAAAGCGAGTTTGAACTATGAGGCTTACCAAGTCTCCTTCGATCATGTACTTGGAGACTTCGTCTCTAATGGTGGTGAGTTCTTCCTCAGACAAGTCTTTGGTGATTTTGTTCTGCATATTTAGGTCAACTAGGATTTGGCGTGCTCTGGTACGCCCAATTCCATGAACGTACTGAAGAGAATACTCGACCCTCTTGTTGTTTGGGATTTCAACTCCGCCAACACGCACGCATGTCACGCTTAGACCACCAACCTGTATAAAATCGAAGAAACCCAATAACCATAAGCCTCAATTCTAAAGCTTGAGCTTGACCCAGCATTTGAAATGTGGGTTTGAAGTGAAATTACCTTAGTGGGGTTTCGAATTGGGAAGGAGAGAGTGTCGGAGAGGGGATTAGGGTTTCGTCCGTTGCAGATTACAGAGAGGGAGGGCGCCAGAGGCATTGCCAGTGTTTGTGCCATTTTTGTGAACACTGCGTCTCTGAGAGTGAGAGTTTGTGTGTGGATGAAGACGAAGGGGTCGAGGTCGGCTTATCTATCTCGTTGCATTTCTTTTTCTTTTCTAACTTGATAGCCAAGCCCAAGGTTGGCCCAAATACAAAATGTTGATAGTCCAAGCCCAAGGTTGGCCCAAAAGCTCTAGGCAAGAAAGATGGTTCTGGTTTCTTTCTCTGTTTTTGTTCTGCTTTGATCTTACATTTAATACAAAACCCTGCATTTGTGATCCACTTTTCAAGCCATGTGAAAATTGGAAAAGAAAGGCTTTGCCTTTTGTCACTTTTTCTTGATTATTCCATGTTCAATGGTCTTCATAGCTCTGTTTCTTTCACGTTCTTGAGCTTTTGCATACAAAAACCAAAGCAAGGCATTGGCTGCATCATCCACGGGCTGATGATGATTGGTTTATGGGTTTGGTTGGTCAAGATCTGTTGTTAAGTTTAATATAAAATTATGATATACTGTTTAAAATGTACCGGAAATTTGATTTTAGTGAATTTAATTATTTATCCCAAGTGATCTCATGCTTGATTATGGAATAGGGTTTCTTTTAGGAACTTTCTTAAAGCAATATTATTAAAAAGGTTGGTTTTACATAAAAGGTGAAGAGACATGGGGTGTATGGCCAATGAAGAAGAGAGAGAGCAATCAATCAGGTAACAAATGTAATCCCTGTATTCTATTTCTACCTGTATGATTCCAAAATGTAGGTGAATGAAATCATTATTGGTAAAAATCTCTTAAACCAATTCTATAAACCTTAAGACTCAGTTTAACAAAAGCTATATGTAAAAGTGAAAATATTATCAACTAAATCATATATCATTAACAGTATTGAGGAAAAAAGGATAGTTTGTAGTGTCTTTGGAAGAATTTCGCACGTGAACAGAAGATTAGCTTTAGAATGCTGTTGTGTCTGCACCTCAAAACACTTTTAAAAATCTTAAACTTCGCACATAATGTGATGAGTGTGTCCCTGTTGAATCTCATATAAGAATGCACAAGGTCTATTTCTGGCATATGCGTGCTACTGCCCTATAATATTAACCCTCAGATGTAGGTTGAATAACAATTCAGACAGCACCACAAGACATACAGACACGACCATTAACATGCTTCCTTATGAGCTGTGACCAAGGCTCCAAAATCAAAGTCTCTTCAAATAATCCATGAAGCACAGATGTTAACAATTTTCAAATTACAATAAACTTACGCAGAAGCAAAATTCTAGTAGATAAGAAGGCTTTTAAAGGAATCTCATATGATATTAAGAACCAAATTTGTAGAAAGAGCAACAGGATGCTTTATTGCACATAATTTGTGAAACACTAACAAGAATGACTTCAAATATCAAAAATTCCAAAAGTAGCACAATTTTGTTACACCAAACTGAGTACCTTTGAGAAACCCAGATAGCAGTTCACTAAACACACAGAAGATGTGGCTACTTCCTCTTTGCTGCATAAGGAACCACCTTACCAGCTTTCCTGGTCCTCGCATTGGTCTTGGTGCGCTGCCCTCTGCACGGCAATCCATCACTATGCCTTATCCCTCTGTAGCACTGAATGTCTATCATTCTCTTTACATCTTTCTCAACAACAGCCGTCTGAAAGACCCAGAATCAAATATTTTAGTGATTCACACAAGTAGTGCTCAAAGAGAGGGAAGGAGAGAAAGCCAGAGTTATACCAATTCCCTTCCAACTATGTACTTGGAGAGTTCATCCCCCAGAGCAACAACTTCTCTCTTAGTCAAGTCCTTGGCACGCTTGTTCTCCATGTTGAGCTCAGATAGGATTTGGCGAGCCCTTGCTCTGCCAATCCCCTGTATGTACGGAAGCGCAAACTCGAGAGGTTTATTGTCTGGAATCTCCATTCCTGCTTTTATATGGATGCATTGGGCGCGTACCCCATGAAACTGCAACACAGGAGGCTTAGATGCCACCAACATAGAAATCTGTAACCTTCCCAATTTCAAATGCTTAGAAAACAATTGGGAATGAGATTTTTTTTTTCACAATTCTGGGATCTTAGAATCTAAATTCATGCTTACAATGGAAAACAAAGAATCAAAGCCACATTGCCCACCATTTTAGTCAATATGTGTAAGTAAACTACAAGCTCAAAATGAAAATCACAGTGAATAAACCCATGCCCAATTGGGTGCATAAGTTAGAAAGCTAACTAAACAGTCCCATGAGAACTGAACCTAAATATTCATTCAAAACCCCGAAAAAGCCCTAAAGCAGCGGTTTTTTTGAAAGAATTGAATTGGAAAGATTTGAAATGATCCACATTCATAAACCTCAATCCCTAAAAACCCTAAAGCCAATGCCTTTGAATTCACAAAAGCAATTAGTTTGATGAAAGGGTTTATGGGTTAAACTCACCGGTACAGATTGAAGAAGTCGACGACTAACATTAGAAGCGATTGCGACTGAACCACGTAACCCAAACATCAGTGATCAATTTTTTTTTTTGGCCAGGATCAGTGATCAATGGATACTGGATAATTGTTGGTTCTGAATTAAAAGGTCGTCGGGCAAAACTTCCACTCAGGCAAGATTTAAGGATTTTTTCCGCCATATTATTACTGAACCGGGCCTATATCAATTTTTCATATGGGCCTGGCCCACTTCAATAAGGGTCAGTCACTAAGTCACTGATCTATTCACAATTGACACCAACGACATATAACATCTTACAAACATCATTCTGTATAGTTTCTTGTAACAATGCTGGTAAGTGGGTATCACTTTCTTGAGGGAATCAAACAGAACAACTTGTGGAAGCTAATTCCTTGAGCACTCAATGTGACATTAAAGGGATTCTCACATGCTCTACTTCATGAATTTGTCATATAGTGATTTCTAATTACCGCCCATAGTTTGTTCTTTCTAATTTAATTATTGAAACCAATAATTACTGAGGTGCATTTGGAATAATTAGCTTCATTATTATGAAGACTGTCATAATCAGCCAGAATAAGCTTATCCTAAAATTGGGATAACACTAAATAATTCACAAGCATAAGAATCCACTCTACCTTTTGTTCCTTTCCAACTTCGATGGGAATCCCCTTTTGCACAATATATATACAGTAAGTAATGTATCAACAAAATTGCAAAATAACACAAGTCCCACTCCCACACAAACTTGAACCTACTCCCATGGCTCAGTTGAGCACTCTCTCAGCAGAAACTGAGACACTGCGCCAGGTCTTAAGTCTAGTCGAAGCATTTCGAGCTTTTGATGCAGACAATGATGGAAAAATTGCTGCTGCAGAGCTTGGTGGGATTCTGGGGTCACTTGGTTACAATCCAAGTGAGCAAGATGTGAGGGCAATGATGCAGCAAGGGGACACAAACAATGATGGGTTGCTGAGCATAGAGGAGTTCTTGGAGTTGAACACAAAGAACATGGAACTTGGGGGTCTTGAAAATGTGCTTAAGAATGTTTTTGAGGCCTTGGATGTTGATGGGGATGAGGTAGTGACTGCAGAGGAGCTGTATGAGGTTATGGGAGATGATCTGGGATTTGAATTGTCACTGGAGGACTGTCAAGGGATTATTGCTTCCATAGATGTAGATGGGGATGGGGCTGTTAGCTATGATGACTTCAGACTTATAGTTAACTCCCTCTAAGATTCCTGGTGTTGTATGGTCAATATTATAAGCAACTACATATATAAGCTTAGAGGGTCAGATATAGGGTTAATGCCCTTTAGCATCAAGTTGAAGTTAGCAAATCAATAATCTGAATTTAATAGTTGGACACATTTCCTATTAAATATATATGAACTTGATGTAAACCATATGTTGCTAATGTCCAATCCTCAAATAAATTCTACTATTTCTTTAACTACAGCTCCTTGCTTTCTAGTACTCTATCGTTCAATCTGTTCCACAGAATGAAAGAAAGAATGAGCAACCCACATTTGGATTCAACTCAAAAGTAGAAAATGAGTTGCACCACTTGCAACTTTAATATATTTATGTGCGTTGAACTGCAACCCACACTGGGGTTGCTCTAATGATATCAGTTTGTACAAAACAAAAAAGATGAAAAAAAGGAAAAAGAAAGAGGCCTCACTCAGCACAGCCACTGCTGTGATTCGAATTTGGGTTGCTAAGCAATGACCTAAGCAGTGACCTAAGCAGTGATTTAAGGGAAAAGCAATGACCTAAGCAGTGACTTAACCAACAGGACTACACGCGCCCTGGCTGCCGAATTACATGTCTCTTTCATCATTGAATTATTGAATAAGAAAGCGATTGATTTTTTCAGTTTATTATAATAACAACGCGTAAAGGCAGAGTAGCTAGAGCAAAGAGGGAGTGATCTGAACAAAGAAAATGGAGGAAGAAAAAGAAAGAGCCCTTGAAGTCCATGTACTTGTAATTCCTCTTCCTATCCAAGGCCACATAAACCCAATGCTCCAATTCTCTAAACGCCTTGCATCTAAAGGTCTGAGAGTGACACTGGTCACCATCTGCTCTAACATTGAGGCCATACAACCCCAAGTGAGCATGGTCAGGGTTGAGCCAATTTATGTTGGATCTGAGTCTGATCATCATGAACCTGATAAAGTAGACAACAAGCTGGAGTTTTTCCAAAGCATTATGTCACAGAGATTGCCAGAGCTTATAGTGAAGCAAGAGAGTACTGGCTACCCCATTAGCTGCCTTGTGTATGACTCTGCCATGCCATGGGCCTTAGACATAGCCAAAGGTCTGGGCCTTCCTGGGGCATCATTTTTCACTAACTCTTGTGCTGTTTCAACTGTGTACTGCAATGTGCACCAAGGAGTGCTTAGTGTTCCCCTTAAAGAGCCTGCAGTTTCACTACCTGGGCTGCCACCACTTGAACCACATGACCTGCCCTCTTTCATCTATGATCCAGGGTCCTATCCATTCTTGTTGCAGGTGGTGATTAGCCGGTTTTCAAATATTGCTGAAGCCGATTGGATCTTCTTCAACACTTTTGATTCCTTGGAAAAAGAGGTACATAATCCACAAACCCTCTTATAGGCGTAAAAAGTTTGGTAAAATTTCAAAAACTCATTTAGGATGTTTTTTTGAAAGTTTTAAGAAGACTGAATTTTTAGTTGATTCACGTATGGGGCTTCAGGCTTGTGGTAATTCCCAACTGACTTTCACTCTTTAAAGTTTAAACTGAACTATAATTGAGCAATAGATTCCTTTGTGCTTTTGCTCAATAATGTGAATGGTTTTTCTGTGTTTTTTATGGCAGAGACTAGCATCCATTGAATGGAAGTGACTAATATTACCTAGCTATGAATATGACTGAACTGACAACAACCAACCAGTCTTCTTTTGGACTATGTATGTTAGGCTTTTATACCATAACCCTACAATACATGTTAGCCAGACAACAATGCTCCTTTGTAGTGACTAATATAACCACATCTTTCATCGAGTCGGATCCACTTATAGGTGAGTCTCACTCTCTTAAGAGACGTGGTCTCACATAAGTGAATCTGAACATTATAAGAGTTGCAGTCGATAAATATAATACAAATAGTTTATTTGAGCTTAAATAAGTGACCCCACTAAACTTCATCAGGTGGTGAATTGGATGAGAACGCAATGGCCAATCATGACAATAGGACCAACCATTCCATCTATGTACCTGGAAAAAAGTTTAGAACATGACAAAGATTATGGCCTCAGCATCTCAAAACCAAGCGTGGACGCTTGCATCATGAAGTGGCTAGAATCAAAAGCAACAGGCACAGTCGTCTATGTATCATTTGGAAGCATTGCTAATGTGGGAGAGAAGCAGATGGAGGAACTAGCATGGGGCCTAAAAATGAGCAACACCAACTTCTTGTGGGTAGTCAGAGACCCAGAAATGAAAAAGCTTCCTAGCAAATTTGCAGAGGATGTGACATCTTCAGAGAAGGTTTTGGTTGTGACTTGGTGCCCTCAGCTCCAAGTTTTGAGTCACAGAGCCATAGGTTGCTTCATGACACATTGTGGGTGGAACTCTACACTTGAGGCATTGAGCTTGGGAGTTCCAATGGTGGCAGTGCCACAATGGACCGACCAACCAATGAATGCTAAGTTTGTAGCAGATGAATGGGAAGTGGGAGTGAGGGCCAAGGTTGATGATCAAATGGGAATTGTGAGTAAAGAAGAAATAGAAAGATGCATAAAAGAAGTCATGGAAGGAGAGAGAGGGAAGGAGTTTAGAAGGAATTCAATGAGGTGGAGAGAATTGGCTAAGGAGGCTGTAGGTGAAGGTGGGAGCACTGACAAGAACATTGAGAAATTTGTAGCAACTCTCATATGCAAGTAAATAGATTTCTTGTAGCAAAATGAAATCTGTTTGTGACTTTGTGTATGTTCAAATGTTGTTTTTAGAGCATTATGCCAAAGATGTTGATGTAATTAAGCAACATTCCTTCTTAGAATTCCAGGAAGTGTTCTAACCAAAGTGATCAAATTTCGTGAAAGCAACAACTCCCTACAGTTAGCAACTCACCTGTTTTGTGTTCCTATTACCACTTCTTGGCTTAAGATAATCCCAATTGCCAAAGCAAAAAAGATCACCAAAATTTCAGTTTTAAACAACACATCTCATCTGATCATGCCAAATGTGTGGGATTCTTCTAGTCTAATTTATAAGTCCATCTCCACAAGTCCATTCAACAAAACATATTTGACAAATTAAGAAAATGATATTAAAGATGAGGAAATGGGTGGTGTTGTTAGTGCTTACAATGTACCCACCTCTCACCCTCTCTGGTAGCTCAAAAAACTCACCTCCCAAGGAGCCAACCATGACAAACCAAAAACAGCAATAAGCAAGTACTGGTTGTTCTGACTGTTCTGCCAGATTGTTCAGCAATAATCTGCTAAATCTGTTAAATTATTCTGGCTGTTTTATCGTATTATTTGAAACTACCATAAATTTAACTTTCATGAATAATAATTTGTTAATTAATATATCAAGATCAAGGAATTAAATTTAGAATTTTTTTATTTAGGTCTTAAAATATTATCAAATCAAAATTATCGAAATTCTGTTAAATATTTCAATTATTTTAGTTTAAATTTTTATCAATATTTTTATATTTTTGAACTTTTAAAATTTTATTGATATTCAAAATTTAATTTTTTGATTTAGAAGAAGCAAATAATAATAGTTATTCAAAAGAGAAATGAAGCAAACTGCAAATTCATCCCAAACACTACGTACGCCGAGTAGAGTGGGTTGTGTGAGAGTTGATGAAGAAACGACATTAATGATATATACGAAGTAGTAAGAAAAAGGACAATACAATTATACGAAAACAACTACTTGACGACAATGGAATTGGATCAAAAGGCAGGCCTGAATGAGCTTGGAAATTGTAATAAAGGCCCACAGTAGAACACGTACACCAATTCATTACTTAGAGACATTTAAAATTTATAAAAAATTATATTTAAATCAATAAAATATTTTAATATTACATAATAGTCAATATAAATTTTTTTATTTTTATAATAGTCAATGAGTTTTAAAATTATATCTCATTTTAGTCACTATGTTTAATATATTTTTGGTCAATAGTAATTAAAATAAAATTATGAAAAGGTGTATTGATTAAAATGTAATTATGAAATTTTTTATTAATTTATTTATAATTAACTCTTAAATTTACGCATTAATTCCACAACCTCACTGCAACTGCAAGAGGGTTTACGTCGTATGTCTCACACTCTTTCACGTCAACTCATGCTGAACACACACACAATTATGCGCTAGATACATTCATGTGTATTCATATTGAACACATACATATATGATATATTAATGCTTTGAGAAACTTACTATAATACTATAATTCATATATCATATACCTTAAATTGTGTAAGAATTATTGCTTCAAATCATTATTATTGGAAAAAAAAAATAGCTTAATCATCACTTTGACGATTGTTTGCCGAAAGTGCTGTGCTTGAGCACTGTCACAAATACGTTTCATCCAATGACCTTGATAAAAAAAAGTCTACTAAATCTGTCGTAGTGAAGCAAACGACATATCATAAACTACTATACCAAGTGGGTGCGTGAGAGTTCATCAAGAAACGACATTAATGAAAACTTATATACGTACGTATATAACGTTCTTGAAACTTGGAAACCAAGTAACAAGCACAACTTTATCTTCTTCTACTGCTCATGACTAGTGTCGTTTTGCAAACAAAGACACACATATATATATATATGCACTGCATACATTCAACAAATTAGACACATGTATATGCATTGAACATCATCAGATCGATGACTTGTATAGATTATAGACTATAGTAATAATGCTTCTGCTACACCAAATATCGTGTAATTTTAGTTTTAGTATAAAATATGTATGGAACACAGCATTTTAATACCATTTTAAATGATGGTCTACCTTCAATTGTGTAAGAATTATTGCTCAAAATCATTATTGAAGAAGGAAGATAATTAATAATCGTCAGTCGTGACTTTGTCGAACTTGATTGCCAAAAGTCAGCTGTTTGCAGTGTCACACTAATTAATTGACCCTTACCTATTCCAAACATCCAATGACTTTGGAGCCGTTTCAAAATTGTGGACTCCTAATATTATATACATCTACTTGACAAAGTATCCCACCAACAAACACAGTACTATACACCTCCTTTGTACCATTTCAAGATCAAAAATATTACTTAATAGTTAAAAATAGAACAATGATAAGGACTTTTCTATTTTATAATATGCTTTTTTATTGGGTCAATTCTATTTTATTTTATATATATGCTTTGAGGAACACAAATTGCTCAAGCCAAGTTGCCTACAAAATTCGTCACTCAACCTCATCAGGTGGGAAACAATACATAGGACGATTCTCTTGCTTCATTGTTTATTCCACTCCACCACAAAACAAACAATTATTTTGGTTTTGGTTTTGGTTTTTTGGGGTCAAAGGCATGTAAATTGCAACATACAACTATAAGAGGAAGGGCCATATATGTTGACTGTATGCGGAAACTAAGTTAGGCTGACCTTTCAGCAAACGAAAGAAGAAGGCGTAGAAATTTGGCCATAAATATCTTTCTAGTTTTGAATAATTCTTAAATTGTGTAAGTTGTTATATTTAAAATTAGGCAATATTGAGACAAACATGCAATCCAGTTTCTCAAACTCATTAATTAACCATAAGGGCAAAGACTTTGTTACAAAACTACATATTTCTCAGCATGAGAAATATCAACTAGTGTACAACTGACTTTATTTTTATAATTTTTGTTCTAAAAACAAATAAACATAATTAAGGAACATAACTAATATGTACATATACGATTAAGTGTAACAAGTTCAAAACACCAGCAACGAATTTTTGATATCATAGTTCATCTTCTCCAAATTGGGCTGCACAGCAAACTGGATCATAGGTGGAGGCCCACAAGTCAACGCGAGAGAACCGTCCGATCCATCCGGGATGTGCTCCCTCAGGATAGTCTCCGTGATGAATCCCACACTGTATTCCCACCCTTCCTTACCAATCTCCACCACATACCACACCTTGAACCTCTCGTCCTCTTTTGCCCAAGAATCAAGCTCCTCCCTCAGCAAAATGTCCTCTTCTGTCCGGTTCGCATACACCACATGCATTTCAGTCCGGTCCTCTGGGTCCTTCAAGATGGCTTGGGCCACTTGGTAAATGGGTGTGATCCCGGTCCCACCTGCCAGCATGGCAAGCCTCTTTGCAAATTTGGGTTTACCGTGGACCAAAAAGTTACCGCGGCCAGTATACTCTATGTGGCCTAGTGGGCCCTTCACGTCGAGGGATGACCCAATTGGAAGTGAGTCCAAGTACTGTGACATGACCCCACCATTGGGGAACCTTGGGTGCACGTTTTTGAAATAGATCTTGACCACCAAATCGAAATACCCAACTTCATCAATCGAGCTAGTTGGAGTGTAAGCTCTCATGCAAAGCTTGCCTTCTATGGTAGCACATAAAAATATGTGTTTACCCACCGGCAAGCCGAGGACTTGGTCCTCGGATGGCAATGCAAACCTAAAGAGCCTCACATCATGGGAAATTGAGATCTTAGTCACAAGTTGGCATGGGATTCTCTCACGTGGGTTAAGTGTGATGCTTCTTGCGGATGTGACTTCTTTAATAGGAGTTAAGTGCGTTATGTTGGAGGAAATCAAATCATCTGATGATAATTTTTGTGGCCCGTGCACGGAGTTATTAGGCGAACTAGAGGTGGAAGAGTCGAAACCTGTGGGTATCAACTCGCCTATTCTGTAATCCTCAAGCATTTTCTTAGCCTTGTCGGAGTGGATGGCATCAAACTCTTCAGTGCAATCCGTGCCGGCATTGATCAAAATGCTGTCAACGCCGCCAGGATGATCATTGATAAAGTGAGTGCAATCGTAGATGTGGCCGTGGACGACGATCCAAGCCGAATTAGGAGAGTTGTGTTTCTTGACATCGGACATTGAGTATGTCTTGGACGAAGTGTTCATGAAGGGTGAAGAAACACTTTTCTTGAGAGTTAATAAGTTGGCTTCGGACTCTAAGTATCTTTCTTTGGCCATCCACCCGCCCGATTTGTTTCCGGGCTGAGTTGGGTGCTCGAACACTATTCCTATCTCTCCCTTGTGGCCCTTGCACACATTGGTTTTGACCCGAAACCAACAGTTGTTCATCATGCCCTGCACATCAGTTTTACCCGTAAGCACAAATTGAATCAACTATAGTGAAGAATAAAGCTCAAAATTATCGATATTAAATCAAACACCTAAATATTAAAAAGGGTACGAATATATATGTACTCACATTCAATCACCTAATGTACTGTTTATACATCACAATAATAGAAAACTTTCAATATATTATGCAAATATTATTCTTCTACCAATAAGAGAGGCCAGAGATTGAAACAACCCAACATTGTGGGCTTCCAAAGCTTAAGGATCCAACGTTGCGTGCACCAATGAGACTCATTTTTAGTGGTCTTTGTGACATGACACTATTGGTCTAAATTGTTATATAACCTGACCGCTTTCAGCAATGTGATAGAAAGACGGTGACTGCGTCACAAATGTAAGGACGTGGTTGGTTCCAGCAAAGGTTTGAATACTTTACCATCACATTCCAGATGAGCTTCTCGGGCTGAGTATTGTGGGTCTCGTCCCAGGCTCGCACCGCTATCTCTTTGGCTACGAGCAGGTCTAGCACCTCCACTTCTAGCGACCAAAAGCACCAGCACCAGTATTTTCCGTACTTGTTCGGCTTCTCAGGAAGGTCCAAAATGCACAACCGCCACGTGTCTCCGCCGTCCATTGTTACCTCCACTCTCGTCACTTTCTTCCCACCTCCTGTAAAACAAGAAGCGTAATTACAATTTACAACACTCAGAATATTACAACAAAACGGACAAAACCCTTTTTGGTTTATATTTTCTATTGAAAAGCATTATGACGTCTACATGAATATATCACTGATATCGAGAACTTCCAAAACGATCGATTCGATAAGCGCTTTCTCAACGAAAACCAAATTTTGAATGTGCACATGTTCTTCGATAAGATTCATTTTCTTATGTTAATGCGGATTTCGATGCACTCAATTATGTCCATATATTACGTGTTTCACTCTCCACTTCATATAAAAGATTCTATTTCGAGATGAAATCAACAAAAAACAAAAAAAAAACTCTCTGAAGAGAGAGATTCTAGCTAGCTAGCTCACCGGAATATGCGTAGCCTCTTAAGGTGTACGGCCGCTGCGATGTCCACGAGTTAATCGGTAATATCTCATCGTGATACGGCGTCGTTATGACCGAGTTTATGTTCAGTTCGTTTATTATACACTCTGGCTTGTACCACCACGCTGCACAACAACATAGTACACCACCCAACACAGTAAAACATCAGTGTCGTCATTAAGACTACTTTCACTTCCATATACAAAAAATGACTAATCAAAACTCAGAAGGCACAGTTTTGACTTTTAAAATACCTTCAACGTTGGCGAGCTCTTCATCAACGTGCGAGGGAAGCACTCTGTTGTCCTTGTAGTGGTAATAATTGTTGGATTCCTGTGTCGTTACGACGATGCGTTTCACCCACTTGACCATGCGGCCCCCAATGAACCCTGGTATTATAACCCGAACCGGGAACCCGTGGTCCGGCGCCAAACGCTCGCCGTTTTGCATGTACGCCAGTATGATGTCCCTCGACGGGTCCATGGCCACCGACCTTTTTAGGCTCGTGCCGTACTTGGACCCGCCGCCACCTGGCAGGTCTTCGGCCCCTTCAAAGCAAACATTGAGGGCCCCACCATCGCTTTTGTAGATCCCGCACCGCTTGAGCACGTCGCGCAACGGTACACCGCGCCACACCGAAGTGGACACTCCGGCGGCGCCCCAATTGAAGCCTTTGGTCTGCTTCACCATGTTCTGCTCCTTGCGGCGGTTTCCGGCGCAGACCAGTGTGACTGGGAACTCGCGGCTTTGAAATTCCCGGACGAGCTGGTCCATGGTGAACAGGGCCGGCCGGTGGACCAGACCGGTGACCTCGACAGTCCAGTCTTGCCACGTGGCCTTGGGGACCACGCCGTGGTTGCGGACGTAGTGGAGTGGGACCGGGGTAATGAAGCCGTGGTGCATGAGCCGGGTTAGCGGCGGCTCGGAGTTGAAGGGGTGTTTTCCTGTGAGACGGACCATGGTGGCGTTGCGCTCTATCCAGCTGTCAGCTGTTGATTCGTCCCGGGGGTCCAGGATCGACGGCTCCAGTTCGTTGTTACCTCTCTTGATCAAATCTTTGTAACCGTCCGCGGTCTCATTCTCGTCGTCACTGGAACACGACGAGTCGTCGCGGTGCTCCGCAAAAACCGAGTTTTTAGAAGGCGGGATTTCCGGGAATTTGAATGAGTGGACGACGCCGTTTATGGTGGGTTCATGGTGGGCGAACTGGCGGTTGTGGACGGAGGCCGCCATGGGGGACACGCGTCAGTCAGGGATCGACTTCACTTTTGTGTGTACTAAGAGAGAAAGGGGGGACTGTATTTGGGATCTCAGTGTGGGATTGAACGAGGAAAAATGAGACGGCACATGGGAGACTTATATAGGACTCTCTGGGGTACACGTGTCGAACAGGGACAGTAGGGTCCCACTTGGTGAGACAGAGGGAGCCAGTTGGAAACTTGGAGTTTAGGGGTAGGATGTCGACGCGACTCGCCAGGGTCTCTGGCTCCCGCTCATAGTTTTGATCGACCCTAAATTGTGCCTTGTGTGGTTTGGAACAATTTTACTATCTCATTTTGTTTAAAAATTAAAAATTAATGTGTTATTTCTTTTAATTTTTTACAATACGGAAGGAAATATTCGAACTTAAAGAGAGATATTATAAATAATAATTATTTGTGACAAATTATAATGAAGATTGTGCTTAACTCAAAATGAACTTTCACCAGTAACCATATATATAAGGTCTAAATGGTTTACTCTATAGTGATCAAGGGAGCATTACTGACAATATAGTTTTGTGTCCCCACAAAAGTAATTAAGTTAAACACGATGCTTATATTGTCAACATTTGCATTATGTTAATTGTGAATATAATTCTCGATTGATTAATACTCCTTAATATTGATCAATTGGTCAGGTAGACATTTTTGGACAAATTGGCCCATATTGTTTGAAATTTAGAGCTTAACTATTGAGTTTTGGACAAAACATAACATCCATTTCAATAATCAACTCTATTGGGAATATTGAAATAAATAAAAAATTGCTAAGTACATTAAGATATACAAGTGCATCTTCCAATGCTTATAAATATAGTTTCTTTGTAGTTGTTGCATAATTTAGTTGGAAGGGCTCTAAAATTATATATCCACAGTGCACTCTCCAAATAAGTACAGTTTCTTTGTATATTTACAGTGTTTTCCTGTGGAACTTAACTTCTTCTTTTTTGTTTGTAATTTAGTTAGATAGGTCTTAATTAAGTATGAATCTTCTCCGGCCAAATAAATAAAAAAATGTCTGATTTTAGTCCATCTTCTTATTATTGATTGGGGATGATACTTGATATCGGTGTGGATACATATAATATGTATAAAATTTTTGCTTTTGGCGGGGTTCAGGACCCTCAGGTGGATATATAACTGGGGAAAGAGTTTATTGAGGAATATTGTAAAGTTCAATTAAAGAGATATTCAATGCATGAATCTCATATTATATGGTGGCCATATCATATAAGCACATCTATTTATATTTATTTTTTTGGCCAGGTACGTATATTTATTTCTTAATTAATTAAGATTTAAACTATAAAAAAGAAGTGTAAACACTGCCCCAGATACTAACTCCCCGCTAGACACAATTTCATACTATAATACATAATATAATTTCCTTTAATTTGTAGTGGGTGGGATGGATCTTCTTGTTGTAAAATGGTCAAACTAATTTGGTTCACATCTTTATCCACCTCCAAGGGCTTCTATTTAATTTAAAATCTTGTATTATTTGAACTTAAACTCCATAAATTAAGCTCGTAATAGGTGGGTGAAGAATTTGCAAAAAAAATTGATTTTTTTTGTAAATGTTTACTGCAGTGCCATTATAAATGTTTTTGCTTTGTTTTGATGCATATATACATAATTGTGATTATTTAATCAACGGTCAAATAATTTATGATTAATCTAATTTTTTTACAAGTACGTATGATTTTTCAATAGATACCAAAAAAATAGATAATTCCGATTATTGGAATACAAGGTGGAGTGAGTCTATATCAAATCTCACACTTAAATACGCTCTATATATATATTGAAAGTTTCTGTTAATGGTAATTGGCATGCATGTCGGTCTGTTGACACGTACTCCATCCTTCTGATGATTTGGTAGTTCATAGGTGTACTAGCTAGAGTTGATTCTGAACAATATATGAATTAATTAAGGAGATATATGAGACATTGTGTAGTCACTAATATTAATATACGTACGTACCTAGCTAGCAAACTAACCAAATTAAAAAAAAAATTAAAAAAGAAAGTTGCATATGGTTTATAGTAGAGCACACACATGTTCCTCAATTGGTTAGTAAATTTGATTAATTATGATTACACTTGCTTATCTCTCATTTGTATTCCTTAATCCCTAATTGTAATGTATCCTTGATCGAATACATCATCCCCATTTCTCTCCTTTATTCCCTCTATCTTCTCCTATAATTAAACACAGAGCCTTACACTTTATGAATGATGTATAAATATACAGATTGATATTATCCAATAGTACTCATGTTTCAACAGCAATAACATCATCTTCCTCACATGCGTGATCTTATATGTCATTGACCGATTTGAATCTGAACAAATTTTTGTGTCCCTTGGAGTCCTAGAGGGCCTATCATGAACTACATATATATTTAGGGTTTCTCATCCACAAACTCAACAGACTAGAGTGATCGAATTATCTGGCATTTGATCTTTGCTGATTAATTTGGATATATATACATTTGCACAGGACCGAATTAAGCACCCTTTTTAAATGTATGATGAAATTGTCTATATATACAAGTTTAAAAGTACCTATAAATACTTTCAAATTATAAATTAGAAGTAAATACTTTCAAATTATGAAAAGACACAGGTGTTCTATAAACAATATGTTTAATTAATTACCCTTGTTGAACTCTTCAATAAAATTAAGTTTTCTATGATTTCTCCTAATCTTTAATCTTTATTTATTACTATTAATCCGAAGAGATTTTATATCAGTGGGTTAGGATGTTGGATTTTTCACTCATTAACCATATATATATACTCCAGCAAACAACAATCTTTTTGTCTTCAATCAAGAGAGTGATCAGCTTTTGGATGAACAATTTCTAAATTCATCTCACGGTATTCTCTGCCCTTCTTCTCTTTTCGTATCATATCTATATATATATGTGTGTGTGTGTGTGTGTGGGGTAAAATTTTCTATGCATTGGAACAATTATGATTAAAATGAAGATAAATAGAATAAATGGTGCTACTTTCATGATTTCATTTCTTAAAATTAAGTGCTTTGGTTCAAATATTGTGGTAAGTGGTATAAATATATGCTTTTTAATTAGTCATTTTCTATTTTCCAAGTACACAAATTAAAATCATGCATAGAAAGAAAAGAGCTACATCATGTGTTTGCTAATTGATCATCTCCAACTTTTCATACCCCAAAAACCAACAAAAAGAAATCCATTTCTTTTAGTTTATGTTGGTTAGGAATGGATGGTAAGTGAGTTCGGGTTAGAGAGAGCTTATAGGTTTTAATTATGTTGAGATTATATCAAAGCAAAAGTAATAAAAAATTAAAATAAAAAAAAACTACATGTAAGGGAAAGGGTCGATCTCGATCAACAAATTAATAACTCAAATAAACCCTGGGTTATTAATGTTGGAATTAATTTTTGAAACTAATGCTTTTGGTTGTAAAATTTTAAAAAAAAAAACTACATGTAAGGGAAAGTGTCGATCTCGATCAACAAATTAATAACTCAAATAAACCCTGGGTTATTAATTTTGGAATTAATTTTTGAAACTAATGCTTTTGGTTGAAGTCAAAATTTAGTAAAGTACACTGTGCAAGGATATAGAGGTATGAAGAAGTTAATGCTTGTGGCGAAAAGTTTTGTGAACAAGTTTTCGTACCTTGATCAACTTTGTTTAAATTAGATTTAAAAAAAAAGTGTTGAAGAATCTGAGTAACTTCATTTGGAAATAATTGATCGGATCTTGTACCATTAAAATACAAAGAAACATATATATAAATATAATGGTAAAAGTTAAAAGGGGTGGAGCAGAACAAGTCAAGCTCAATTAAGCAAGTGAGGGACAGTTTTGTGCCTGTGAAGTGGCGCATGGGAGCTCCCAATGGGCAATGGTTGTTTATGCAGAAACCAAGAGTGATAGAGAGAGAGATGGGTGGTCATGAAATATTGGTAACAAAAATGGAAAGGGTCACAGCATCACAACTTGGGGTGGCCAATAGATTACTGAGGGGGCTAAGCAAGGAATTGCCTTGCCCTTTGGTGAAGCCTGGAGTCAACTTCCTATTTAGGGGCTCATATCTCTCTCTTGTCTCTCTTTTTCTCTCTCTCTCTATTTGCACTTCCTGACAAAATGACTGTCAAAGATGAATAGGGTCCCCTCATATAGGTAGAGATTTAGAATTTAGAAGGTGGATTTACGTATGAGTTTAATTTGCATAAACAGTCGTTTACGTGCGTGTGAACAATCATCTAATTGTCTATGCCTCACAGCTAGTCGCTCCCACAACACAATCTATTAGAAGACAAATCTAGTACTCACAATTCTTGATGTGACAACTAAAACATTTGGTTGGCTTTTGAGTTCAAAAAGTGAATGGCAAAGAGGCCACATTATTTTGCTCTTGTGAAATGAGATTTTCGGTTGCAGCAACCCACACATTCACCAACTTGTCCCACATGGTGCATGTGCTAATCTTTTGTCTTAATCCTATTTAGAATAAATTAAAAGTTAATCATTCTCATTGATCATTATTAGTGAGATTGTGTGTAGGACCCACTGGCTTCAAACATGGAGTGGATCAGAAGTTTGTAAAGAACAAAACTTTGCTGCTCTAAACCATGGCATTTTCATATCTTGGGGAAACTTCTTTTTTAGAGCTATTTTTATGCAAAACATCACAACCCCTACAAAACTTAATGATATCAACTAAAATCCAAATACAGAGAGATAAAGAGAGCTTGAACAGAGGCCAAAATGTTTACACTTTGTAGGATGGGCAAGTGGTAAGAGATGGGTTAGGGTATGGGATATAGGTCCTATCTAAATTCACATCTTCCAAGCCAAGAGAATAAAAGCCTAATTGGTTAGGTATATTCCCATATATAATAAGGCAAATCCTTGGTATCAATGGTTTCTATAAATGTTCAAATGATTGAATTAGGTCATGACCACTTGGTCTATTGGCATTAGTCTTGGAGTTTAGCACATATTTGACAGTTTATTTTAATTTTATAATGCAACAATCCTGCATTATAGATTGTTATTTGTTAATATGGTGGACTGGTTCTCTGGTATGCTATGACCAGGCTTAAGAAGACTTTTTTCCGTTTTTGGGGTCTGAATCAGGCTGAGACTAGGAGTCAAAAGCCCAGGTTATTTTATGAATGCCCAATTTCTGTTGGACCTAAACTTTGGACTCAAATGGGTCTGACCTGTCCTACTCATCAGTTGACCCAAAACATTTAGTGTCTGCTTGAATCCACCCCTTTTGCTACCTTGAGTCCTGAGCCAACCAATTCACAACGGGTTTAGGCCCAACAAAAAGTTTTTAATAATATGAAAATAAATGAGGATTAAGGTAAGATTTGGGAAATTTTTGGAATATAAGTGAGTAGTTTGAGTCATTCAATTCCTTTTTAGTATGGTTTAATAGGAATAGCAAAAATGGATGGGTGAAATGATAAGAATGAAAGGTGTCAATAGGGTAACTCTTGGATTCTTTTTATTTTAATTTTGTTTTTGTTGCTTTAAGAGTAACACTTGTCCCATTGTGCTTTCAACAGGAAACACAACGAAGGAAATGCATTCAATTCAATCAGCAGCAAAAGCAAAAGCACATCACAGAACCATGGCTAAGCAAGAGTTAGAGGAGAAGGTGATCAACAAAAAGATGATGAAAAAGGAGACAACAGAGAGGCCCAACAAGAAGGATGTCATCATCACAGTCTATGTGGAATCACCACCATCACCTTCTGATTCCCATCTGAAGAAAACTGATCCCATTAAGAAGAAGATCAAACCCAACAACCCAAACCCCAGAAAGCCTCATCAGTCTGCCAAAACAAGAATCTATGATCGCAGGGCCCAACTCCTTGCTTATTCTCAAGAGCTCAGAGCTGGTAATTCCCAACAGGTGCAGTGGCCCAAGAATGGTTCAAGGCCTAGGCTCATCAGGGTAGGTAGTTTTCATGCATTTATAGTTGCAGAAATATGATTTTGTCAAACTGTCAATCTGAATGGCTCATAATTTGCAAACATATATAACATTCCAGATATCTAGTTAGAGAACATTAATTTGTATAGTAGAACTTAAATGTAAGTCATCAAACTGAAATATATGTGGGTCGACCGAGCACAGGTCGGTGGCAAAAGATTGACAACTCCAGTGAGAATTCGAAGAACAAAAGGCAGATGCAGATATCAGCGGTTGGTGCCAGAAGTAGATATATCATGCAGTCCCAAATGCACTAATTCCTGGAAGAAAAAGGCCACCGGACCAGAAACCAATTTTAACATTTTGGTAAGTTAATCACTTGCATTGCAATTAAATTATTTCCCTTTTTGCATTTCTTTTTCTAGTTATGCAAATTGGTTTTTCATGGTATTTATTGTATGTATTTGTTGGTGGGTGTGTGTGTGTGTGTGTGTGTGCAGAGAAAGTTAAGGTGTATGCTGAGAGGAATATCATGTAGTAGGTGGCGCGGCAACAAAGGGTCCAAAGTTGATGTGAAAGAATGTCATGTTGTTGTTTGATATGATCTGTGTGTTGCTCAGTTACTTTGTGATTGTAGCAGATATGAAGTTGTTCATGTGCTTAATTTAAATGAGAGTACTGCATTGCATTATGCATATTAATTTGCTTGAATTGGTCTTGAACTATAAGATCCACTTATCCTGCTTTGTTTGTTACACAAGTATAAGATCCATTTTATACTCCATTTGTGTTGTCAAATCAAATAAGAACACGTGTAGAAATTGCATTACACAATACACATCTTGAAAGGTCAAAACACTCAAAAAAAGACGAAAGTTACCAGAAGAAACAAAGGAAATCCATACAATATACGAAAGAGATAAAATGCACTGAATGTAATTATATAGAAATTTTACTTCATACCATATGGATAATAATGTTAGAAATACTAAACTTGTGTATAAAATTTCAATCCCAAAAATGAGAGAAAAACTTACTTATTATATAGTTCAAAGTTGCACGAAAATTTTAATTCTAAAAATGTCAATATTTGGTAAACAAAGTTTTATATTCCTAGCAGTCCTCATTCCATAAAATAACCGAAAAAAAAAAAAAAGTTTTCAATAGAATTAGATGGGCCTGAACATAACACCCATGGGCCATTTGCAGTACGAAACTTAACAAAAGGTAGCCTACAAATCAAAGCCCAGGCCATCCAAATAGAGACATATCAGAATAGAAATCCTTCACGAGCTGTTTAAATTATCCAAAGAATCAATACAGTAAGGCACTGACTTTTCAATTAAGAAGAAACAGAAAAAAAATATAATATAATGATAGCAAATATTTTTTCCCTGTTCAAATGACAGCTAAGCATAACCAAATTATAATCAATTCATACAACCTACGAGGGAACTTGAGGGCGACTATGCCCTAGAATTGCCAAGGGCACTGCCCTGCGACTTGCTTTCTCTACAATCTGTTAATCAGTAACCCGTCACTAATCACAGTGGGCAACAACACGCCACAGAAGCAATGCTACTAAACCAAAAACTGGGCTCAACTTCCTCAGTTTCCAATGAAAATGATGATAGTTTCTCCGGAATATAAATACAACAAGGTGCAGCAATGAGAGGAATATTGTAAAGAATTGTAAACGTAGAAGGCAGTCTTCCCCGACTTTTAGGTAAGTTCTCATCACACAAATCGTCCAGGTTCTCTATTTCTACGCTGCCTTCTTGTCCTTCCTAAGATTATCCTGTTTCTGGAAAAGTTACGTCGCGGTGCAGCAGCAGAACTAGAAGCTGCAGCACGTGAAAAATCATCGTCATCCAATGAGTCGTAGTCCCTTTGATACCTACTCCGCGGGAAAAGACCACCAGCATATCCAAAATCAAATGACCTGAATGGGAAATCATCAATGTAATCATCTAGCTCAGAATCAGATTCACTGTAAACACCACCATGATTTGGCTCCAGCACATAATCCCCCAGGACCACTGCCCCTGGCGTAGATGACATTATTGTGCTGATAACATCATTCCGCTCTCTCTCACACTCGAGCCTCTTCCATTTTTCTTCTAGTTTTGGATCCACTGCTCGGGGTCGTGCCAATGGGTGCTTTGACTTAACATGTTTCCTGAGTTCTTTATAAGTTCCAACGAACGAGCAGTTATCCTGCAAGCAAGTTCTCTTCTTGGTATTAAGATATTTCCGTGCTGGTTCCACCACCGTCCAACCCTTTACCTGACCCCGACAAAGTGGGCATAAGAGCTCTGGTACCTCCATCTTTTCAATGGGCTCCCCTTCACTTGAATTGAAGCCTAAATTATCCATTGATCCACTCCATTGTTGCGAATTTTCAATTGAACATACTTTTGTGTACGCTTTCTTGTATTGCTCAAGACAGTTGGAATAGCGGTGGCCAGTGGCACACATATAAGGACGACAACCCTTATTATAAGAAGAACAAAGGAGAAGAACAGCATTGTGGGGGAACTCCATACAGACTGAACAGGTCACATCTTCCCAATCCTTCTTCTCTGATGCCTTGCGAGATTTCTTTTTTGAATCGACATCTTTAAGAACCTGTAATGGACACATGGCTCTCCTCAAAGCTCGGGAGTCAGATTTACGTCGCAACTTGTTAACTTTGGCCATTTACAAACTGAACCTGAAACTCATCAAGAGAGAGAGACATATGAGAGAAATTATTTCAACAAATTTTTCAGCATGTGTACAAATGATTGCACCAATAATTAAATGAGCAGCATCAACTAGGTTGCTTAACATACATTTCATACATAACATAACACAAGTGCAATTGTTGCTTAGATCTATCTGATGACTTTATTATCAAACACATATCCATAGAAAACGAAAGAGAAAAATTTGTGCTTCCGATTCTCTGAATATTTCCTAGAGTTGTATGTCCAAGTCCAGGCCAACATGCTGAGTGGTGTCATTTTCTCCTACTACTCAGAACTAAAAGTCTTTAGACACCCAACTTGAGAACCCAATCCATTTAACACAGCTAATCCTTTTTTTTTCCATATTGAGAAACAAAGCTTTCATTAAACAGAATAAAGAGAACAAAATAGTGAAAAAAGAGTCCACCACAGTACAACAAGGATACTACAAGAGCTAGTAAACATCAACAAAATTACAACAAGTTACAAGACCCCAACCCCCCATCCAGAACCCCGAACTAAACAAAGACCTAATCTACCAAATCTAGAGTACAACTGCACTATCATTATTCATTTCGAAAGCGAAAGGAATTTACTAAAAAATCTAGGAAAGAACATTGTAATGAAGACAATTTGTGTATTTAATGTTGTTATTATAACGCCTTCAAATTGCAGAAATTTCCATAGCATACTAAATGAACCATAAAGCACACTTGAAAAATGCCCCACGTCCACAATAATAAATCTCGTTCAATAAGGAGAGGAGGGGGGGGGGGTGGGGTTTGTATTTCAATCAAATGAAATTTTGATATGTATCTGATATAAAGTTTTAAAATGTACATAGATCCTCATAAAGGCCTGGTTGGGCTAGCTTCATAAACTTAAGAAACAGAAAAAAACCTACAAATTCATAAAAATCTTACAAAAGGTCAGCCTAAGCCTCAAACAGGGATCTCAAAATGACTGAATTCCACAGAAATTACCACCATGGATCTTATACTGCATTCCAAATTGTTACTTGCCTTTTCCTTCTGACAAATCCACCCTAATTCCATATACCGCACCTACTCCATCCCTATTCAAACCTCTTCACATCGCACGCGCATAGCATGTGCATATCCTTCTAGTATATATATTAGAATATGATAACAGGTAAGCAACAGTCAACAATGTGAGAATGATTTTTTTTTTTTTTTTGGGGTACAAGTGAGAATGATCATTTAAAGCATGCAGATGCATTGCCATACATTCACCAATAAAAAAAATACTAAACTATGATACTACAGATTACAGATCATCTAATAGATAATTTGTGGGTCATTTAATAGTTGTACCTCATAATAATTTAACCACAAAAAGAATTCCTATTCAAACATAAATCACAAACATTTCCTATATCTTCACTTTCACAATTTATAGTTTTATACCCTTCTCTATGATTCTATGTTAAAAGTGATTACATACAAAAAAGTCATAGTGTGTATAAAAAATGTCATAGTGTGTATGCTTTAAAAAGGCCAGCGGTATTGCACTCCACTCTTTAGAGTATAGAAAAATTTAAAAAAAGTCATTTCAGGGTGTAAGAAGCTAATAGAATGCTAATAGTATTAGCCCTTAAAACAGTACTTCCGAGGTATTGGATACATATTATGGAGTACATCACACAGATGTATCTCTTAGTGGTATGAAACCTAAAAAGATTATATCTTGAAAATAAATTGCTCTAAAATAAGCACGGAAACAAAATTGACTTTCAAAGAAGCAAATTTTGTTTCAGAAAAGAAACAGTCGCACTCAAGACCCACAACCATATATCAAAAGGGATGTGGGGGGCGAACGAAAATGATCATGCATGCATCTACCCAGAAAAAGTTCCATGATTAAAAGCAAAGCATAAACAAATGACTGGTGTAATTAATTATTTACAGAAACTTAAAACCTAATTACCCGGACAAAATCCGTACTGAGATCAATTGTACGGACGCTAACTTGATCGAACAGTGAAAATTTGAAAAATTGAAAGAGCAAAATAAAAAAATGACCAAAAAAAAGAAAGCAAAAGAAAAAGAAATGCAATCTAAGTTCTAACCAATCAGTAAAAAATCCGTATAAAAAATTAAAAAAAAAAACACAGTAATTCACAAAGCACAAGACTTCATGCGATCGGCACAGAGCAATGCGAACGTAATGGAAACGCAAAGAGTGAAACCCTAGAAAATTGGAATCGGAGAAAAGGCGAAAATTAAGATCGAGAGGGAGAGAGGGTTTTCGTACCTGGAAGGAAGCCTCGGAGAGAGAATTTTCCGACGGCGATTACAGAGAGAGAGATAGAGAGAGAGGGAGGGAGAAGAAGAGAATGAACCTTTGTTGGAGGGGAAGGACGGAGAAGGTGAGAGAGCGCCCCGATCTTGGCGCTCACGTGGGGAGAAAGAGAGAGTTGCGTTGCGTGCGGAGCTTCTAGTGCGGTTTATTCTCTGCTCTCTAGTTTCTTTTATCCGATAGATTCATTTCATGGTTAGTTTGTTACACCATAGTGTTGTATAGATTCATTTCATGGTTAGTTTGTTACACCATAGTGTTGTCATTTTTGCGTCTGCATCACGGTTGGTGGAGCTCCAAGCCGCTGGGCGACGCAAGAACTGTGGGTTGGTTCCATTACAGATGGGATTTCGAGAAAGCCCATTTTTTGGGCTCAAAAGAAAGCCCATTTACAGTGTGTACTGGGTACATCATAATAATCCATACGACCTGTGTTTTTCAAAATTGAATTAATTCATAAAATGATTTCCAAATGGTTGGTTACTAACTTACTTCTTTTCAGAAATGTGTTTTTTTTTTTTTNTTTTTTTTTTTTTTTTTGGCCAAGTAAATCATCAACTTCATTAAAACAGCCACGAAGGCAAACACTAAAAAGAAAGACAACTACATGAAACAAAACAAACAAGATAAAAAAGAGAACAAACAACCGAGAATCATCCAAAGTAAAAAAGACAACCTTCACACATTCTTAATCTAAAGGAAGGCTGTGTTTCTTAAAATGTTAGATCAGGATTAAGAATGAGAAAGAGTGAAAATATATTAAAATTACAATAGATCCAAGATTCAATTTTCTTCTACGTAATTTTTTTATGTAACAAAAAAATAGGAAGACCCACATGCACAACAAGGGCTAAAAAATTGAAAGGAAAGAAAATATAGTAACGGTATCCTCTTTTTCTCCCAGGAAAAAAATTTTCATTTGACAAAAGGTGTGTATTACATTACATGCCAATTATATACAAATCCCTATTGCTTTCCAATGTGTACAAAAATAACTACCACAATTCGCCAATACAATCTTTCACCCACTAACTTTTTCCTTTTTTTTTTTTTTAATTATGAACCACTAACTAATTTAATTTGGAACCGAAGGGGAAAAGGATGTCAGAAATCAAACACTACTCTAACTTCAACAAATCTTTTTCCTACAATAGACAAATGAGAGTGACCAACAGTGGAATAACTTAATACCAGACTGCTCCACAGTGCAAGATTTTCAGAGCCCCTGCGGACCAAAGGAGGCTTGGTCTTCTAAAGTCATAGATCCCATTTTCAGATCCTTCACAGTGCTCAAAAATTGATGAAGTTATGACAGACACGCACTCTACAAGCTTACGCCGAGATTTAATGGCTGGACACTGGATACCGGAGCTAGTAACAGAACATGGATAAATTGTCCTGCATCTTTAGTGTTGAACAAAGCAAATATATTAAACAGTGAAAGTATTATTTTCAGCATTGTTTTTAGTTCACTATCACGAAAGTCATGGGTGGAGACGAGCAATTTGAAACAGTGAAGTTTACCTTATTACCATCACAGCTTAGAGCTCAAGAAAGGTTTTCAACTCTGCCCTCTGTGATAGTAAGGAGATGCTGATCCAGAAGACGTGGTAAGGGGCCTCTTTACAAATGGATGATTTAATAGCTGAGAAGCAGTGGGACGATCGTTTGGATTAACTTGTAGGCATTGATGAATGAAATCTTGTGCATCCTTTGAAAGAGAATCAGGAACCTGAGGGGGCTCCCCCTTTCCAATCTTAAATAATGCCTGCATCTGTTGAGACACAAGAAGGGACGATGCTGTCAAAAATAGAGGTCAAAGAGATGCATCATCTGTCATCATTATTATGAGCCAAAATTCTAATGAAATTGGCACAAACCCATTCAAGATTAGAATATGGAAGCTGCCCAGTCAGCAACTCCAACACCGTGCATCCAAGGCTCCATATATCAGCTGGAAGCCCATAACCTCCTTTGTTCTTCCCATTAACAACCTGAACAAGCATAGCTTGACTCAGAAATACTCAATAATTTTCAAAGTCTAACCATGCTCTTAAAGAACAGCATTAGATCCATTCCACCAGCCAGGCATGAGCCGTTGGCCAGTGCAAATGCATATGTGGTATTATAGAAATCAATGGTTATGTAGTTTAAATTAGAACAGTAAACCAAGTTATCTAGAGCAAGTCAGGTAGACCAGATAATTGTTTACTGTACTAAAAGTTATTCCATTGCACAGTTTAAAATTCCTATCTGTATTTTACCTTTGTCTTTATGTTAAGGTAGAAGTTTTAAAAAATAACACTTTGCTGATTCCCAAGGCTATTACTATTAGTCCAATATTTGTTTACCAATATTAACCAAAACACATTAACAATTTTATAAGAGTTCAGGTAGCAAGAAGTTATAGTTTGAGAAAGTCATCCTGCAATCACCACTAAATCTAGCATTCCTTGACTGTACAACAAGTCTCCATTGGTATCCAATTGAAGTATATAGGTATGTCCTCCAAGTCTCCAATAAATTATTTAGAGCTCATAAGCGCTCAAAATAATTTAATATTTATAACTTGCGATAATTGATATTCAGGCCAAAAAAAAAAAAGATAACTGTAATTATAACACAGGCGTAAAGGCAAACCTCAGGGGCCATCCAGAATGCAGTCCCTTGGCAAGATTTAATGTCATTCATTTGGATAGTCTGGAAAAAGGACACGGCAAACAATATTAGGAGAAAAACAATTCACAATCATTGTAGAAATGATAAAAACAATATACAGAATAGATTTGAGGAATGGAAGACAAACCTTTGCCAGTCCAAAATCGGCAAGCTTCACATATCCACTTGCATCCACCAAGATATTTGCACATTTAATGTCCCTTAATACAAGAAACAAAGAGATGAGAATAAATGTAAACAAATTACACAAGCAAAGCACGAGAAAGGGCATTGTGATGGCACATCCACTTTTCTTCTACTTTCATTCTTTTTTGAGATGACCTTGACATGGCTCATTGGTGGCAAAGGAAAACTAATCCCATGTAACAAAATGCTCAAAGGAAATACAAAATCTTCTGAGATCAATGCAGCCAAAAACCATACTTTTCACATAAATAAACATCAAATGACAGGATTTACCTGTGAACCACTTTTCTGTCATGAAGATACTTCAGACCATGCAGGATCTGTCTTGTGTATACAGAGACGTGAGAATCTATAAGACGATAAGTCTGATAGAGTCTTTGAAGGGAGCCTTTGGTTACAAGCTCCAGAAATATATAAAGCTTTGATTCATCCTGCAAAGACCATTCAACAATAATATAAATAAGATAATGGTGCTCAGAAATGAGTAGATTGATATGTACAAGACTATAAGCACTATATAAAGATCTAATGCTTAATTAGTAAATGCATGCTATGGGAAAATTTATGTTCAAGAGTAAATCTTAATCAGATAAAAATATAAAAACAATATAAGAAGAGGGCCGTAAATGGCCTAACTGCTTCACAACTAATACGTTGACTGGTGTTGATACTACAAGATCCTAATACTTTTGAACACAAACAAGAGCATCAAATAGCATTGACAAAGGGACTGTCAGAGTGAAAGGGTCCTCCCTCAAATATATGCGAACACTGTAGCTATTCTGTTTACTTTTATCCCTAGTGAATTCTATGTGAACAAAATTAAGAAAATTAAATAAATGATAGTAATAGCATACAATAAATTCCATGTCAGAAAGGCAAAAGATATCAGTGTATAAGAATATTTCATCCACTTTGTGTGTACATTAAGGTGAACTTTTCTGTAAACATCAATGATCATCAGTGTCACATCATGACGTGAATTTGTAGCAATTTTACATACTAAACAGATGTTTTTGACATACATATTACTATGGTAGGTAAGGGTAGCAATTTTAAATACTAAACAGATGTTTTTGACATACATATCTACTACTATGTTAGGTAAGGGAATGAATAAAAAAAATTTCAGGGGGTATAAATTCAAGCTCGAAAACTACAAGAAAATAAAAAGGGGTACCTTATTTGTGCCATAATATTGAACTATGTTCTCATGTTCAAACTGACTCAAAAGAGCAATCTCCTGGAAGAAAAAAGAACAAACAAACACAGAATGATAAGAAAAGGATGTCACACTATCATAGCAGGCTCTTCTCATAGAAAATTACTGAACCAATTACTTAATAGCAATGCAAAGAAATATCGGGGCATAAGACCAGAAACAACACAAGCCTCCGTCACCTGTTCAAGTTGATGAACTCTTTGTTTCCCTTGACTTCCTTGATCAAGCAAGGAAACTTCCTTCACAGCAAAAAAGGCTCCGCCGCTGCAGGGAAGCAAAATCATAATCAACAAAGTTGTATAACATATTAGAACTAGGGGAAGATGAAAGATAAACCACTCTTCTATTAAACATTTGTATATGAGTATCATTTGTAGTATTTAAGTGCAGTAGACAGATTTTTGCAGCAAAACAAAAAATTAGTTCATTTTAATATGCATTTAAAAATTCTTTATAAAGGAACAAAGATTTTATCAAGGAAAAAAAACAAATGGGAATATGCATCCCCATTTCCCTATTAAACGAAAAAAAGATACCACAAAACCTCAATAAGCTCCTGGCAAGCCAAGCTCGAGCCTGAAGGTTCAAGCTCATATCGGGCTTAAGCTCAGCAAAAGTTTAGGCAGCTCAGACTAACCAGCCAAAATCTTGGCTGAGATTGGCTCATTTCAGCTCCAGTTGCTGCCTGAAGGCTTGCTTCAGTTAGGTCGTAAACGAAAGGTTCAAAAGAAACGGCAAGACACCTTCTCAAGTTTTGAATAAGAATATGGAAAAGCTACAAAGAAAAATGGAGAAACGACGTACAGTTGAAAACCACCAGGATGGCATGATATTTTGGCTTATAGTTCTCAAAAACATAATAACCCATTTAAGTAGGAAATCAAGATATGACTCAAAACTTTAAACATAATCATCTAGAAACATAAGAAAAACAAAGAAGCCTAAAATCCCTTCATCAACAAGCCTCTGGCTTTCAATATATGAGTAACAAAACCTTTATTAGTGCAAATTTGGCACATGATTGGAGCAAGGTCTCAGATAAAAACAACTTTCATGATATTCCAACAATCTTGAAAGAATACCATCTTAAGATCTTCAGGCTAATAGTAATTCTTCCAATCAAAACAAGATACTGCCTTGCAAACTTCCAAAGTTACTATCCATAGAACATCCATCAGCAGTTGGTCTTTTCATCACTAATATCACTAAATGTTGAGGTCATCTATCTTCTCTTCCATAACTAAGTAGCATTGTTTCTCTAACCATCGCCACTTAACACCTACTAGTTATATCACTTTAAACTCAACCTTCATCTATATGCTTCCCAAGTCCCAAGAATACCTAATTATCTTTTAAATGCTGATATTTCTTCACTAAGCTATCTTATTGTATCATTATCTATTTCTCTAAGCTATTCAATCCCGCTGCTAGAAAGCATTTTTCTCCTAATAATAAAGCAAGCGAAAAAGAACCCGAAATACGATTTTTTTCCATATTTAAGTTTCTAACAAATAACATGATCATGCTTACTGAAAAAATGATTGAAGAGGTTTTGAGTACTTACTCAGAAATTCCTTCATAGACAGACCCGAACGACCCGCTACCAAGAAGCTCACCCTTTATCCAGTTAGTGATAGTAAGCTTAAGCCTCGCATTAGGAGAAATGTTCGAGGAGGGCTCCGTGGTGGTGCTTGAAGAGTCATCATCATTCGACGTCGTAAAGAGACACTCCTCCGACATCGCCGCCACACTCCCTCCTCCAATCCTCACCTCCACATTACTCTCCTCCTCTCCAGCTTCTTCTTCTTCAGCGGAAGAATAACCAAACTTTATGTGGACCATTTCGGACGAGCCTCTCTCTCCTTCGGGCGCGAAGTCCCTCAGAAGTTCCCAAGTCGAGCTCGCATGGTCAATCACTGGAAGCCTCATCGACGGCGGTGGCTTCAGCACCGGTGGCCGTACACCCTTAATTCCAATAGTAGCACCGCTAGTAATAGCAGTACAAGATCCACTCGGCCCGGCCGAGTCAGCTCGAGTAAACTCAGTTACAGTAACATCCCTAACTCTATCGCACAATTCGGCCACCAATTTAGTCTCCTCGGGTCTCGTACTATCCAACCGGTACAATCTGGACATGGGGAGAACATCCGATGACGACCGGATCTTCCGGGCCTCCCAGGCCGCCTCGGGGATTGCGAAGTCGTCTGGGCCCGACAGGCCCAGAGTCTCGTATATCCGCTCGAACTCGCCCTCGATTCCCTCGACTCGGAAGCTCGTCCGGTCCGACAAATCGAGCGAGCGCGTGTGGAGCGACGCCGAAGCCGAGGACGACGAGTCCTCAAGCGAGGAATAAGTCGACGACGACGAAGCGGCGTCGTACTCAATGTGCTTAACCGCATTGCGGCGCTCCAGCCTCGGCTTTCTTCGGTTCTTCTTGGGATCCATGGCCTTAGTTCCCTTGCTATGAGAGAAAAATCGAGGTAGGTGATGCATAGAGAGCTAAATCCATCTAAATTTTTAACCTCTGCATATTCAATCCGAACAGTAAGCGTGGTCTGCGTTGTTTTTCTGCTTGGTTGCCAAGAAAATTAAGCGAGAAAATGGAGAGGTTTGGTTTGGTGTTTGGGGTTTGGGAAAAGACGCTGACCGAGAGAGGAGAGGCGAAATGGTTGAACCGAGAGGTGAAAAATGCAAGAGTGTGGGACTTTTGAGACTGGTAAACGCCGTCGAACGAGGAGAGAGAAGAGAAAAACGCGGTGCCACGTGGACGATGTACGGGTCGATGAGTGGGACCCACTTTTGACAGTGACATCTCTAGTACTTTTGTGTTTGTCTGCGAAGGCGCGCATATTTTTAATCGTACGCCCTACGTTTAGGAAAAACCTAAATAATTGAGTATAAATTTATAACTGTATTTTTTTTTTTTGACCAAATTTATAACTGTATTTAAGTGATATATACTGTCACCAATACACAGTGAGCACTCAAAGACCCCACAAATGGAAGGCCGAGGGAGGCAGGGACAGTTAGAGGAATGGCTTGTGAAAGGCATAAGGGTATCACCCCTTCCTCTGGAAGGAAAAAACAAATTGGTAGAGTAAATAGCTTAAGTGCACTGTGCACATACTATAAATGGTTGATTAAAATTTTCACTCATTTCGATTTTAAGAAAAAGTATGGATTTATCCTATTAAATATGATTATTAATTTACTATTATATCAAAGACAAACCCACTAAAAAAATGATATATTACTAATCTCTAATTTTGTTTATAATTACTGTTTAAATGTATACTGAATGGCTTTAAAATCTTAAAGTTTTGTTATCTATATTTTGTACTTTGATATATCATATAACTAAAACTTACTAATGCTCCATAGTGGGTGTATCGATGAATGGAGTGTTATCCCATCACTTATATAAATGACATGAGATGAGCTACTTATCTTATAATTTAAAGAAAAATATTAAATTTAAATAGTGAAACACGGTGAAGAATGAATCTTTATTATTATGAAGCCATAATAAGAGTTTGTTGTTACAACACATGTCACATGACTTGTTCATTTTGTTTTAGGCATGTTTAGGCATGACTTGTTCATTTACTCTCAGCACATGTCACATGACATGTATTTGGACTAAAATATGGATGAAATCTCATGGAATTGATGAAATTTGCCACATTGGCCTAATTTTAAAGTTTAAGGGGTAAATTAACCAATTTTTTGTGATGCAATTTGATACCATGTTATAGTTGGGGGCCAAATGGCTATTAAGCCTTATTTTATGTTTTTGTAAATAGCAAGGGTTGACAAATTGACACATTAATTTGGATACACACTATGAATGAATACCGAATAACGGTGGCAATTAGATAAAATTAACATTGTGAAAATAAATATTATTACACTAATATATTTTATGAGATTTGAAAGAGGCTTGAAATCCATGAGGTGATATTTTATAAGTTAAAAAATTTCAAATTAGAAAATAGACAGTTTGAATCATTTAAGTACATATTTTTGTTGTCACATTTATATCATGTTCATATATAGGTAAGAATTGAATGATCATTAGCACATCTTTAGAATGAAAATAAGAATAAAATATCTAACGGTTTTTTCTTTTGCCGGGGCTAAAAGTACCAACGCTTAAACACATTAAATATGTGATAAATTTTTTGAATACTACTACTAATGTACAATCTTTAGCAATTTTATTTTTTAAGAATAACGAGAGACTACTCAAAAGATACTCCAATGTTAGTTTGATAACGGGAGACCAAACTCCAATTTTATTGTTTGATTAATTTATCAACTATAAGGAAGTGAGATATAGGAAGAAACTAATAGTGAGTAAGGAACTATTTTTATTGTTCGCAATACTATCAAATATCTAAAATATTAGATAATAAGGCTTCAGAGTCAATTGCATTTTGATCCATAACAACACTCCTCTCATACTATTAGTTAATAATTATGAAAACAAATTTATATTGAAAAAGATGGTTACATAAGCTAATGATAAAACCATTACTTATTAGCAACAACCAAATAGATACTTGCAAATTTAAATTTGAAAAAAAAGAATTACATGGAAAAATGCCAACAATAGTGAAGTGGTGCATTTTATACATAAACAATCAAACTCATAAATCCTAAATCTAACTTAAAATTTGAACTTATATGGACTAGTTAAGGAAATATGCTCGAATTGAGCTCATGTTTTTTCAATTAAATTTAGACTGAACTAGCCCCTCACTCCGTCATAACCCATAAATAGAAGCAAGTCAAAAGATTAAAGAAATTTACAATATATGTATGTGATGTTAACATGGAGGTCACAATAAGGAATATAGTCCCAAAGTTTTCCATCATAGTTCTAATATACCAGTTGTGAAGGTTTATCCAAATCCTCACTCTGAAAATTTTTGTTGGTGTGCATAAATACATTAACTATGAGGAGTACTATGGATCATACATCCATGGCTTTTGTCTTTTAAACTACACTTTTCTCAACTACGAAAATAAATGTGGTGTAAAAGAAAGGTCAAAGGGGGCTAATTTTTTAAAATTCCCTTATTTAATATGTAAATTTTGTTTTTTGGTGTTGAGATATATTTTGCGATTGAACAACATATCATGTCCGATGCAAAAGACACTTTAGGTGATGGATAGGAAAAAGCAAAAGTTGTAATTAATAATAACTGTTTTGGTAATGAGTGAAAATATATTTGTTCTCATTAAAGACATGTATATAATTTTTTTATTTTACTGTTGTATTTAATATTAATATCACATCGTAACGATATTTTATACGTGGAAATTTAAGAGGATGTATAGACACTTTGGTCCTCCTTTTTTTTTTTTTTCTTCTAAAATGGTATGGTCAATTGGATAATATTACCAAGGTCACTATTAAAGATGCTAATAGGCCCACACATCCATCTATAATATAAGGATGGTTACCGGGTAGCCTCCACACAGCATACGGGAGACATACCAGTCGAGCTTAATAGCTTACAGTCCACAGACCACAGATGATAGACCATATAAAGAAATATTATAATTCCAATTTTGGGAGGCCAAATGGCGCAACACCCTTTCTCAAAAGAAAAAAAGGGAGGGGGGAGTGAGAGAGAGAGAGAGATCAAAGAGTACTGATTTTAAGGTCAAATGTCACGAATAGTTCTCATGATTTGCTCATATTTCAATTTGAAGATCAAATAGGATCATGTCTCAATTTTACCAAAAAATCATAATTGTATTGAATGATCGTATATATATGTTACTCGAAAAGTAGAATTATGAATTTATGATCTTCATATGCAGATTAATAATTGGAGAACTTGAAAGGATAATTATAAATTACAAGTTATAATTTATTTTTTAATAAGTAAAATCATATCTAGATGCATATTTATTATATATACTTATTTTTGTTACTAAAATGTATTATTCTTGTTCAAAGCGTTACAACAACAAATCGTATCAAATACATAAGAAGAGATTATTCTCTTTCACACATACACACACATGCACGTGTAATATAAGTAAAGGTTACACGCTTGTAATACAAAAAGGGAAGGTGATGAGAAGTAAACAAGTGGACATAAATAGTAGTCGGAGTTAATGATAACAACTTAGTTAATGAGTACAAATGTATTTTTTCGTTAAAAAAGTTTACAAATTTTTTACTTTGCCGTTTTATCTTTATTTAATATAAGCATCACATTATACTAATTTATAAATAAAACATTTTTGAACTAACAAAAATGTCAAGAAACATGAAAGTTATTCATTTATATTGATATACATATATATATATATATGAAAAGTAAATAAAATGACTTAAAAGGATGTATAGAAACTTGTTATATTGATTTGTCAAGAAATGGAATTATGGCAATTGCAATTTGTTATCTTCAATTTCATTCCTTAATGGTAAGGTTAATTGATAACACAAAGGTCATTAATTTATTATTAAAGACGTTCATAGACCCACACATCCATCTATGTATTACCTGTAGTACCAGCCTACCAGGTAGCCTCCACACAGCATACCACTATACCAGAGACTTATATACAGGTCAAGATTATAGTCCATAGATGCCAATGCAACACAAATGATAGACCATATATAATACGATAAAATAAAATAAAAATAATATAATTTCAATATTGGGAGGCCAAGAATATTAAATTAAGTATTAATTTGGATTTTGATAAAAAAATATAAAGTTATGAAATATAATTTTGATTTTACCTAAAGAAGAAGAGCTTGTTCTTCATACGTTTCATTCCCCAGTGTCCAAAACTAACACAAATTGCACACACCCTCGCTTCCTCTCACCCAAACCCAAATTCATTCTCTCTCTCCCTCTCTCTCTCTCTCTCTCTGCAGTCTCCTCTCCTCGCACAAACAACAAACAAAACCCTATTTCAGACTCAGACTCTCAGACTCTAACCCCATTCTTCGTCTCCAATCCTTTGTCTCTGTCTCTGTCTCTCTCTCTTTCTGTGTTTCGCTCTCTCTGTGAGAGACTTTGAAAACTCTCTGTATCTCTGAAACGCATTGTTTTCAATAGGAGAGAATATACTGGGCGGCGGTTATCAAAACGGTTACGTTTTGGCTTAATCGTCACAATCACTGCGGGCTAGGGTTAGTTCTCTCTCCCTCACTCGCTTTCTCTCTCTCTCTTATTGTTGTGGTCTGATAATTTTGGCCTCTCTGCAAATCCTAGGTCTTGGGAGTTACACAGACATATGTGCTAGGGTTTCTATTTTAGCGCATTTACTCGGCGTTCACTCCCTGATTTTTGTCGTCGCCTAGGGTTTTTTGTTGTTGTTCTCTCTGTCTGATTGAACTGTTTGATGGGTGTGAATTCTTGTGCGAGAATTGTGGGTCATTTTTCATTTTTGCCATAGTTACGCACTCCTATTGCTTCTTCGTATGTTGGGCTTGAAGATGAGGGTCTTCTGAGTGTGCAAATTTTCTTCTGCAAGTCCATCTTTTAATTGGAGATGGAGGCGTAGACATATTTTCCTTTTATTTTCTCTGTTTTAGTTTTTTTTCTCAATACCATTGTAATCAAAGTCATACACCTTGTTCTTGCCATTAGCCCTTGTCTTCATGCTTTGGGTTCACACTTTGGTGAAAATATGTTTCTGTTTCTAAGCGGTAGTTCTGGTAGATAGAGAATAACCCATTTGGTTCGTGATAATATCGGAAGAGTGTTTACTTGATTAATTGGCAGTGATTGTGAAGCAAGATTGGTTGTGTAAGGAGAAGAAAACTTGGACCTGGTTTAGACTTTGGAGATTCTATATAGACGAGTACCCTCTGGGTACACAACTGTGTGGATATTTTATTTGATAATTTTGGCAGAGGCAAACCGTAGTTCTGATATATAGGATAGCCCATCTAGCTGTAATTCTATTTGATTGCATTTGGAGTAGTGGCAGTGAGTTTCTTATCGGGGTTGATTGTGAAGCAAGATTGATTGTTGAGGAGAAAGGTAGGACTATTATAGGACTGAAACTTAGTAGCTCTTTGTCGAAGTATAATAAATTTTGGTGAAAGGGTAGAGGCGGTGAAGAAGGTGAGAAGTGTTTCTGTTATTATAGCTGATCATGTTCAGTGCTCCTTATGGAAAGAAGTGAACCCACCTTAGTTCCAGAATGGTTGAGAAGTACAGGAAGTGTTACTGGGGGTGGCAGTTCAGCCCACCATTTTGCATCACCTTCTTCTCACTCAGGTACTTCTTGCTTTTTAAGTTTTATATACGCAATATTTTCCGTTGATTTTAACACATGCACACATGCACACACATACATATTGTGGAGGCACCTATTGTTATGAAATTTGTGGGTATATCCGTTGATTTAGATTATGTTTTAATGTTATGCAAGTATCATGACTGCTTTGTAATTCTTATGTAGATGCTCCTTCCTTGGCTATGAGAAATAGAACATCAAAGGGCTTAACTGATTTTGATACTCCTCGTTCTGCTTTTCTAGACCGGTCTTCCTCCTCCAATTCCCGGAGAAGTTCTAGTAATGGTTCTGCAAAGCATGCTTACAGTAGTTTTAACAGAAGCAACCGTGATAAGGACCGTGAAAAGGAAAAAGAGAGATTAAATTTTGGAGACCATTGGGACCGTGACTGTTCTGACCCTCTGGGAAACATTTTTGCCAATAGGGTTGAGAAGGATCCTTTGCGGCGTTCTCAGTCTATGGTGTCCAGGAAGCAGAGTGAGCTTTTGCCCCGAAGATCTGCTATTGACTCGAAACTTTGTAGCAGCAGCAATCATAACAATGGCAATGGTGTCCTTTCTGGGGTTGGAGTTGGAGTTGGTACTCAGAAGGTCGTGTTTGATAAGGATTTCCCCTCACTAGGGACTGAAGAAAGGCAAGTTGTGCCTGATATTGGAAGAGTTCCATCTCCTGGATTTAGCACAGCTGTTCAGAGCCTGCCTGTTGGCAATTCAGCTTTAATTGGGGGGGAAGGATGGACATCCGCGCTGGTAGAGGTGCCTTCCGTAATTGGAAACAGTAGCTCAGGATCTTTTTCTGTTCAATCAGCTCCTGCTGTTACTTCATCTTCTGGGGCTTCAGTTGCAACGGCTGGTCTTAACATGGCTGAAGCATTAACTCAAGCTCCAGCACGAGCTCGCACTGTTCCCCAGGTAACTGAGAGGTTGTTTTTGCCTCATGGTATTTGAACAATGTGTACCTGTGGCTGATCTAACGAAAAATTTTCTTGTGTAGTTGTCTATCAAGACACAAAGGCTTGAGGAGTTGGCTATCAAGCAATCGAGGCAATTAATACCTGTGACACCTTCAATGCCCAAAGCTTCAGTAAGTGGAATTCTGCTGATGTTTGCATGAGCTTGTTTGATGGCAGTTAAACTTATGAATTGTAACTTATTAGACAGGTGTTAGCAATAATATTTAGCATGTCATTTTTGTAATTAAAGATTATTTGCTTACTCTTCTTGAGTATTTATATAGTTTACCTAATTCGCATCAAGGAATAAGGAATTTAGTTAAATAACCAAATTGTGAGATCAACAAACAAAATTCAATTAATGATATTTCAAGTGAGCTAAAGAGCATGTCTTTGCAGGAGGTTGTATTAGATTTTTGTATTATTTTATTCTTGTAGGTTTTTTATCCTATTTCAATAATATAGGTTATTCACCATTGTTGACATTAAACTGCATGATCTCAACTTTTGCACAGAGGTGTATGAAAGAGGTCAAGACAGAATTTTGTTGGATTGATGCTCTATTTAAGACAATTACCTTGTGATTATGGAACCATCCTTACTAGTCATAAATGTTAAGAGGTGTATGTTTGGCCTAGTAGCAGATTCAGATACTTGGGCCTCTTCTTAGTCTGAACTAAAGTAAGGGACAGATATTTTAGATTTGTTGACAATGACTAGTTGAGCAGTTTAATTTTATGATAAAACAATGTAACTTTTCAATTACTAATTTAGATTTATAGAAGGAAACTCGCTGAGGTGATCTTGTAGCTTAGTGTGGGTGGGATCTACTTATTTTCTGGAAGCTGGCACCTTGCATTCCAGGTCAGCTTGGCTGACAATGGGTATAGATTCAAACTGTTTGTACAGAAGGAAAACATTTGATGGAAAGAGGTTACTTTGTATTTCATAGATTTAGATATGGGAGGAAGGCCTTACTTTGTCACTTGATTTTTGCTATCCATAATTACTTCTTGTAATATAATCTCCACCTTTTTATTTGGTATTTTTTGTTTTGGTTCGTTTACTTAATTGTTGATCGATGAAGACAATGCCTTTAATAATGAGTGATAGATAGATGGTTTAGAGAAGTGAAAGATAATCAGTTGTCTATAAATAAGAGTCTTTGGTTTTTAGTATTAAGATTTTCTACCTCCCCTTTTTACTCCCCTCTGTTTTTTTCCCTTTTCTTGTCGTTGGTCCATGTATGTAGGGGCTTCTTTTAGAGTAGGTGGTGGAGCACATTATGTTCATCTTCTAGAGAGAAAGAGAGATCATTACTTGACTAGGGTGATTGGAGATTGTGCTGTTTCCATCTATTCGTTACAGTATACCATTTCCTCCTGATAAATTAGGAACTGAAAGAAATATGGGATACTTGTTTAATTTTTCTGGTAAGAGATGGTGCATGAACAGTGTACTCCTTGGATGCTTACACCAAAAAGGGAAAGAAATGAAAATTCTTCCATCTGAGTATTATCAATTTTTCTAGTACTTTTTATACAATGAAGATGATCGTAGTGTTTATATCTTCAGTAGAAACATTCATCTTTCTTATTCTATGTTGCTGATTGTGCACCGTATTGGTTTGAAATTTGTGAACACTGTTTGGTAATTATGTCACGTTTTGTGATTTACACTGGTGATTGAGTTATCAGTTATCAGTATCCCATGCGCATCTTTAAGTTAATGTCAATGGTCAAGTTTGAGAAGTAGTAAAAAAAGAAATTGTCTAGTTTGAAAGGAATTGGATAGTGCAGTTCCTGCTTCAAAGGAATGTAACCCAAACTCTCTGTGATACAATACACCCAGACAAATACATGCACACAAAACACTTCTTATTTTCTAATTTACCATTTTTGAGAAGCCTTTATCTTTTTATTTACTTGTAACAAGCTTCTAATATCTTTTCAGGTTCTCAATTCTTCTGATAAATCAAAGCCCAAAACTACAGCCAGACCTGGTGAAATGAATGTAGCTGTCAAGAGTGGGCAGCAGCAGCCCTCTCAATTGCACCTTGCCAATCAATCTCTTCGTGGTGGGCCTGTCAAGCCCGATGCACCTAAGACATCTCATGGGAAGTTCCTTGTTCTCAAACCGGTCTGGGAAAATGGTGTCTCCTCTTCTTCAAAGGATGTTACTAGCCCAACAAATAATGCCAGCAGCAGAGCAGCAAATAGCTCACTTGCTGTTGCTCCTCCAGTTGCAGCTGCTCCTTTAAGGAGCCCCAATAACCCGAAGCTTTCATCTCTGGAGCGTAAGGTATCTGCCTTGGATCTGAAATCTGGTTCCAGTTTGGAAAAGAGACCTTCTTTGTCTCAAGTCCAGAGCCGGAATGATTTCTTCAACCTCATAAAGAAGAAAACCTCAATGAACAGTTCAATTACTCTCCCAGATACAGGCACTATTATTTCATCATCCACTATGGAGAAATCTGGTGAAATCACTAGGGAAGTATTCAGTGATCCTGCGAACCCTCACACTATTGAAAATGGTGCAGAGGTGACTTCCAATGGTGATATCTGTGAAGAGGTTGATACTGGTCCCAGTGCAGCAGTTTATCCGGATGAGGAAGAGGCTCGTTTCCTTCGATCTCTTGGATGGGAGGAAAATCTTGGTGATGATGATGGTCTTACAGAAGAAGAGATTAATGGATTTTATGACAAGGTATAGAACTCTTCTTTGCTCCACTAGAGTTTTGATCTAGATGTCTCCAAGTTTTGGATCAGTCACATTTCAAATTACTTTGCTGAGAACTCACTCTGAATTGAATTGGCAGCAGAACTAAATTTAAATATTTGTTTAACTCATTGTTTTCAAGAAACTAATTGGGTGTTTTGTATTGTAGTATTATTTTTATATTAAATTTTCTGATAAAATATTGTATTATTATTTTGATATTTAACCTTGTGTGAATTCTAATTGTAGATATGTATATGTTTATATATCCCAGTTGTTGGGTAGCNCCCCCCCCCCCAAAAAAAAAAAAAAGAGTAAATGTCTCTATATGAGTATTTGGTATGCCAAATAGGGTTCTGCAGTTGAACCTAGTCTGTTTTAACAATTTGTAAATGCATGTTCACTAAACTATGTGTTTATGCTCTTTCTTTCGCAGTTGATGAAATCAAGACCATCTTTGAAACTGTGCCGAGGCATGCAGCCAAGGCTTTCATTGCTGTCTGAATCTCATGCAACTAATTTGGGTGGAGCTTCGTCTGAAGTGAGCTCGTCTGACTCTGGGTCTGAAGCTTGATTTACTTTTTCCTCACACATAGATCCAAGAATTTTCAATTTTTTGATGGCAGATGGTTAGTCTCTTTTCTCTTTTGTTTTTTTGGAAAAAAGAAAATGGGAAAACTGATGAGTTTGGTATGAAAGAAGAGAATGGGTTCCGGATACAACTCTGCATCCTGCAAATAGTGCAATAAGTTACAGGTGCCCCAATCCTGTCTGCCTAAAATGGTTTTTGTTTAGGTTTTAAAATTTTATTGGGAGAGGGTAGGGTAGGGGCTATTTTGTCTGCAGTGGAAGATGATGAGAAATTGATATTTTGGTCCTTTTTTTCTCTCTTTTTTTTTTNTTTTTTTTTTTAACTCTTTCAGGAGGGTTTCAATTCTACAAGAAAAAGCTTATGATGTTTTTGGTCAATTTTACGGAAAAGAAGAAATCAAAAGGGGTTTATTTTTAGCTTAGTTCATATTAGTATGAATGTTCTTGCAATCATTCATTAATATTTTGGTTAGATGAGTTTTTAGTTATTTTTGATGGCCCTAATCACATATGAATAATGAAATAGAAGAATTGAATCCAGAACTTGTTTTTCCTGTTCTACACTATCTGGAGGTCTCATTATAAAAGTGAGCAAATATGTGTTGGAGCAATGATCAAGTGTTGGCAGTTGCCAATGCAATCGCTGTTGAGAATCAAGATTGGTCAACTCCTACAATTGACTGCAAAACAAACACTCAAAAGTCTCAAGTACCAACATTTCCCCCAATGGCTTCAAATTTACTTCTCAATCCTGAATCACAAAAACAATATGATGCAAAAACTGCAAGTAGGTTTTGCGTGCTGAGGTTGAATCTCAAAAGTAGAAGAATTATGTTTTGTTTAGGAGTGTTTCGAACAATGCTGGTTTCAAATAATAAAAATATAATATGTTAAATTGTATTACTGTTAACTAATATAATGTGCTAATACTATCATGTACCATAAACTAATTAACAAAGTTGTTTGTTTGTAGGCGATCTCTTAATCCAAGAGTTGTTATCATATAGTATAAGCATCAATTGCTTTTGTAGTTCATTATTATTCACATCGTCAAATAACCGTGCGGACTTGAATTGTTTGACACCTTTAGTTATTAGTAAGTGATGAGCTGCTTAGGTTAGAACCAGAGGAAAGGAAAAGCATAGTTTGGGTATAATAAGCGGTATAATGAGTATCTTAATTTCTTAGTAACCAATTGGAATACATAAGAACATATGCATCGGATGAAAATTATCTTCAGACTGAATGTGGGTTCTTTTACAATCACATCATCAAAAGTAATCAGGAATTAACACATCAAATTCATAGAGATTTTTGCCCAAGACCTACAGGATCTAGCCAACAATACGTTCTTTTTTGTCATTCGGGCATGTCATTACTTGCCCAACAAAATGAACTCATTCCAAAACATGGGAAATGGATGCAGAAAAAAAAAAACAGAAAAAAATTGGTGCCATGACCATGTCATTGAATGCATATAAGCTCTCGTATGGGCAGATTGTGAACTAATGTGAAAAAGACATAACTCAAACTAAACTCAGGTTCTGAAAAGTCATTGCCTTAGTTTCAGCAAATTAAGCCACACTGTTGGCACAATATATTCATTTACAAAAGGCTAACAATACCTTCCATGTTATCCATGGAATTCAAATTGGAGGCCTATTTACGATTCAATTTTTCCATCTCATTGGTCCAACTTGAAGAAGTAAAATGATACACACACACATGCTCAGGCGATTCCCTCACTTGTGAAATGCAGTTTCCAAAGGAAAAAGTACTGCTGGTACATCCCTACTCACTCCGGGTGAGCAGTCCAATAAATAAGCCCACTGCAAGAGACCAAATTTTGGTTAAGCTAGCTGGTAACAGTATGCAATGTATTTTTAAGTATTGAAAGAATTGTATGTGTGCACAAAGCATGTTCATGTCTAGGTGTGCATTCCATTAATGGGATGTTGTTCATGGGTCTAGGGTGCACCTCAGACTGCCAGGGGTAAGTAATGTGGCAGAAAATACCATTTTTTAATATCAATTTATTTTGTTCTAAAAAAGCAACCCAGCAACTCTAGTTAGTCAATAGCTGAAATCGAAGTTATTGAGAAGCATAACAGTAAATAAATTTCAAGGGGAAATGACTGCTTTTGGCAAAAGATTTTCCTGCATGACTTAGAAATATTCTCGAGACATATACACATAAATGGAGTAAAAATTTCTTTTTGGAAAAACATAGAGCAAAAATATAACTGCATGCTTATCAATAAGGAGTGACCTCGTACAAAGATCTCAAAAACAGATGGGGTGGGGCTTCATGAAAGACAACTTTACCTGATCAACACGAAAACTGATTGCAAGACACCAGCAGTTCCAGTCCATATTGAAGGGCCAGTTGTCACAAGTGAATCCTGTATTAGCAAACCCACTGATGCCGCTAGAGATACAAAGGATACAACATAAGCAATGAACAGCCAAAGCTTCAACCTGTTGCAATTCAAGGAAGGATTAGAACCAATTTCTGAAAAAGCAAACAACAAAAACATTGAACTCTAACAAGCTAGAGCACGAAATTATCAAATGGGTACTCAAGGAATTCAAGGTCACAGAGAGGCATAAGAATATGTTTGCATCAGTATATAGGCCAAATATTGAATCATCTAATTTTTCATATCTGTGGCTAATTGCTTCATTGCTTGATTTACAAAGGTTAAACCATCTAACAAGTATATTGAACTATAACATTAAGAACACCAATCAAACACAATCAAATCAAATAAAATAAAATAAAATAAAATCACACTGAAACTGAATAAAGATTGAAACATTGAACAAATGCTACTACATGAAGCAGCCAATAAGTTCAATTTGGCCATTATTTTGAGCTGTTGCACAAAAAGTGGTAAAATTGCTTACCTCCACTCGCCCTCTTCGTATGGAGAGTAATCAATGTCTTCCTTCTTAACGCAATTAAACATCAACGCCGCCAGAGACGCGAATATGCCTGCAAAACCACCAATCACGGACCCCGAATCAAAAACCTTTAAAACCTAAGAATTACACAGAGTGTGAGGGATTGAGTTGGGTGGGGTCGGGTCGGACCAGGGAGGTAGTGGACGAAGGAGACCTTCACGGGGCTGCAAACGACGGCGTCGACCCAAAACCACCATCCGGCGCCGAAAACAAGGCCGGCGACTCCTGGCCCAAAGATTGCCCAAAGCTCCAGCAAATCCATATGTGGGTGCCTCGGATTCAGCGACTTCGATACTTTTGTAGTTCGCGAAGACGAAGACGATGCCGATTCCGACCCACCGGAGTGTTTTGAACCCGATCTCTGATTTTGTCAACTGTTATTTGCTCCACACTCTTCCTGGCGGATACATCCTTTTTGTCCCTCTTTTCTTTTCTTTTGTTTTCTCCTTTTTTTTTTTTTTTTTTTTNGTGTAAAAAATAAAATTGAACTCTCTTGCATTTAAGATTAGCCATTAGGTAAGAGTTTTTGGTAAAAAAAAAAAAAAAAGATTAGGTAAGAGTTATAAGTCAAGCCACGCTGGAAATGTATGCCTCGAACAAATTTGATTAAATGAAAATCATGTACCAAGCACTTTCGCTTGTCATTTATACCAAGTGAAGCTATTTTTCGAACCACAATGCATATGCTTGAACCTCATTTGCTCGAGTCACAATGGAGCTTGGTAGAACCTCACTTGGCCAACTCACGATGGAGCTTGCTAGAACCTTATTTGGTCGAGTATGATAGATCCTCAATTAATCAAGCCACAATGGAGTTCGTAGGAAGTGGGGTTGCAATTTGTACTAGTGAGTGGGTGTTTGTGTTAACTCCTAAAAAAATCCATCTCAATTCGGTTCATTAATTGATCGAATAATATAATTAAAATTTAACATATTTATAACCATGTCGTGTATATGTATTTTACAAAACACTTACAAATGAATTGACTTTCGCTTATTTTTTATTATATGACGTTATTTGTTCTCATATTGTGCTATTTGGATTAACCAATAAATGACAAGCCATCATAATAAATGCTTGATTATAGGAACAATGACGAGGATTACATGACTAATGCAACTAGTCATCGAGAATTATAAGGTTGCAAGGTTTCCGTGAAACAACATTTTTTTTTATAAAGTAGTCAGTTGACATAAAATAGATTACGAAAGAAAATGCATTTTAATTTGTTTATATTTAACTTTTGACAAGCGTTTTGCACATGTTAATTGATATTTATATTGTGTTTTTTATTTTATAATTTGTATTTATTTAATAAATTTATATCACTCTTTTCACTTTATCTTTTGAAGTAGTGAGGTATTTTTAATTTTTAATTTTTGTATTTACAATTATATTCTCATTTGTTAAATTGTTTTAATATGAATGTATTTTGAATAAAAAGTATTTTATAATTTGATAAAATTTGTAATACCAAATCTTTTTTATATTATTATATTTTTCTATACGAAGAGAATTGAGCATTGAAAATGACATTATAAATTATAGAATGATAATTTGATAGAGCATTACTTTTTTAGAAATAATACAAAAACGAAAAGTAAGAAAAAAAGTTTTAGGAAACTTGTTTTTTTGTTGGCTTCTAAAGTTTTAGAAAACTTGAAAAGTGCTTAAGCACTGAGAAAAAGAGTTTACAGAAGCTGATAATTTGCCAAAGTAGATAATTGACTTGGTGAACGGTGTACATCGCTGGATCCAATCAGAGAAAGCCACGTGTAAAGCAGTGCCGCTGTACGAGTTCAAATGTGTTGCGACACTCCATGCTAGAAAACCCCCACGTATAAAAAATATCTCCTAAAACGTACCATCCTTACTCACTGCCTGCAAAAAACGCGAATCTCTCTCTCCATCAAACTTTTTTTTGTTGCGAAGAAAAAAACAAAAAAAAGAAGGAAACCACTCAAAAAAACGGATCCAAAGGAATACGAACCAGAATATAACCGTAAACCCTAGCCCCGACTTACCCCCTTCTCTCTCTCTCTCTCACACACTGTGCACGTGAAATTTCACTGAACACGAGGAGTGCTCGAATTAGGGTTAGGGTTCTCGTTTAGGTGCATGCGAGGGCTTCCAGACCCAAAGTTCGGTTAGGATTCGACTTAAAAATTAGGGTTAGGGTTAGGATTAGGATTTGGCTGATGGATTGTTGTATCGGTTGTGGGCGTGGTGGTTATTCTTGGTGATGACCGGAGGCCGATGTCACGGGAAGAAGAAAATGATGGGTAGGGGTGCGGACGGAGGTTGCGGCACCGAGGAGAGGCCGTGCACGATTTCTAGGGTTCCAGCGGCCAAAATTCCGGCAACCCAACCGGAAAGTCCGAAGAAGTTGGATTCTTTAGGCATTGATTTTTACTCCCAGGCCAAGAAGGCTTTGTGTGAGCGCTCTCCGTTTGATGTTGCCGAGGATGCCTCGGTTTCCAGTGTGCCCACCTTGCCCAGGGCTTTGGCTAGTTTTTTGTCGAGGCAGACGGATAGTCGGAAACGCCACAAGAAGTCGCATTCCGGGGTGGAAAAGAAGTCTTCTCGGCAGAGCGAGAGGTCTCGGGGGTATAGCATTTGGTCTGAGACTGAGGACTACTTTAGAACTTTGACATTACCCGATATTGACACCTTGTCTGAGGTATCTGAGCTCAGTAAATTAGCCGCTCCTAAGTGTTTTTTGATTCCAGCTTTGGGAAATGTTTCTCGGGTGAATGCAAATGAAAACGAAAATGGAGGGACTGCGGATGGGGTCGTTGTCAGTGAGGAGGATGCAAGTGGTAGTATTTCAAATAGGCTTGTTGGCAATGAGGAGGATGCAAGTGGTGGTAAGTCAGATAGGGTTGTTGTCAATGAGAAGGATGAAAGTGGTGGTAATGCAAATAGGGTTGTCGTCAAGGATGTCAGTGAGGAGGATGCAAGTGGTATTATTTCAAATAGGCTTGTTGGCAATGAGGAGGATGCAAGTGGTGGTAAGTCAGATAGGGTTGTTGTCAATGAGAAGGATGAAAGTGGTGGTAATGCAAATAGGGTTGTCGTCAAGGATGAGAGTGTAAACGGTGAGAATGCTAATGAAGTTGTTGTCAAGGATGAGGATGCAAATGATGGGAATGCCAATTCGGTTGCTGTTAAAAACGTCAATGAGAATGGTGGAAATGAAAATGGGGTTGTTGTTGAAGATGAGGTGAAGACGGAGGAGGATGAGCAGTCCATGGAAATTGATAGTGTGGGAGCTGATTGTTTGCCTCAGGGGAAAAAGGGTTGTTTTGCTTCAGACTCAGCTATTGGTCTTGAGTGGCTTTTAGGTTATAGGAATAAGATTTCTTTAACATCAGAGCGCCCTTCAAAGAAGCGGAAGGTTCTGGGTGCTGATGCAGGGTTGGAGAAAGTGTTAATTGCATCTCCATGTGATGGGAATTCATCTTTATGCCATTTTTGCTGCATGGGCGATGCAGGCAATGAGTCAAACCGATTGGTTGTTTGTAGTTCTTGTAAGGTTGGAGTTCATCAGAAGTGCTATGGAGTGCTAGAGGATGTCGGTGCATCATGGTTATGCTCTTGGTGCAAGAATAAGACTGATACTAGTAATTCTGTAAATCCCTGCGTGCTTTGCTCAAAGCAAGGTGGTGCTTTAAAGCCAGTTCTTAAGGGTGGTGAAAATGGCGGATCTATGGAGTTTGCTCACTTGTTTTGTTGTCAGTGGATGCCCGAGGTTTATATAGAGGACTTAGCGAAGATGGAGCCCATCATAAATGTTGGAGGTATAAAGGAAACACGCAGAAAGTTAATATGTAACATATGCAAGGTGAAGTGGGGTGCTTGTGTTCGATGCAGCCATGGTATTCTTTGTTGCTATACTGTCTCATACGGTTATTCATTTCTGTTTTGATTGGTTTGCCAGTGGATTATTCTGGTAATTAGTATATATGTGCTTAACATTGTGCTGTTATCATAGTCTAGCAGTCACACACACTCATCGACCCTGTGGGATTGATCTCCACATATGATAAACTCACAGAATGTAGTTTTATCTTTACATTCAAACTGATTTTGTAATTTCCACATAAAGTGGGAAGTAATTTTTATTTATTTAAATATATTTAAAATGTTGTTAGCTAATGACTTCATCATGAAAATTTTTCTGTGGATTTGTTGGTTTTCATGTACTTATTGATCTTCATATCTGCATTTTGCATGTTATGCCATTATGGGTTCCACTTTTATTCAATTCCATCATTTATTCCTTTGAACTACAGCAGAGAACTGCTGCTATATCAGTTGTCTAGCATAAAATAATCATTTTGCTCTTGAACTGTTTGAATGTTAGTTGTCGTGATTTTGGGATTACATTCTCTCTGACGATGTTTGTTTGGGGGTTATGGCTCAGGAGCTTGCAGAACTTCTTTCCATCCACTATGTGCGAGGGAGGGAAGACAGAGAATGGAAATTTGGGCAAAATATGGGTGTGATAATGTAAGAGTCCTTTGTATGTTTTTGACAATTGTAATTCTTATGTTGATTGCTGTTACTGCTGTCAAGCGTTTCTAAGTTTTTTAGTCTCCAAGAGCACACTTCTGATTATGAGGCTTTCTGACTTAAAAACCACACTTTTGATAAATATGTAGGTTGAATTGAGGGCCTTTTGCTCAAAGCACTCAGAAGTGCAAGATAACAGCAACATCCAATTGGTAGATCCTTCTATCTCTGTTGACAGGAACTCAAATGCCTCCAACCATCTTCCTGTGGCCTTGTCAACAAACAAATTAAACAAGTTAAGGATTGGCTGTAGAAATGGTGACAATAATGGAGTCCCTATTGAGGCTGCAGAAACTAATTCTGACAAATCTGGTGATAGTGAATCACAGGAGATAGTGTTTCCTAGTTCCAGATTAAAAGCTCGACTTATGTCTGAGGGTGGTGTTGCACAACCAATGATTGATGCGGGGGCATTAGAGAGAAGCAGCAAGGATGTTAATACATCTGACTCCATTAATTTTTCTCTGATTTTAAAGAAGGTAATGTATACATGTAGTCTATGGTATTTGATAACAATTTTTGGAACTTAATCAGCTTGTTGTAAGTTATATTTTCTTCGTCTGCAGCTGATTGATTGTGGAAAAGTTAATGTGAAGGATGTGGCATTGGAGATTGGCCTCTCACCTGATTCTTTGTCTGCATCACTTGCTGTAATGCGAACTAAATAATTAATTTTTATGTTCGTAATTAGTATCTGAAATAGTTTTTAGCATATATTCATTGTTTTCCCAATTTTTTTTTCTTTCTTGGTGACGTGTTGACCATCTTCCTGCAGGATGATAGCTTGGTACCTGATGTGAAATGCAGAATAGTTAAATGGCTTAAAGACCACACTTATTTGGATTTAATGCAGAAAAATGTGATAATGAAATTAAGATCAACAATTTCATCCAGGGCTGAGTTTGGAGGTTCTGATGGTTGTGATACTGCATCATTGTCAGAGTCTGATATTGCAGATCCTGTAGCTGTTAAGTCAGTGCCCCCCCGGAGAAGAACCAAAAGTAGTATCAGGGTTTTTAAGGACAACAAAGTAATCAGCTCATCTGAGGACATATTTAGTGACAATGGGATGGTATTGGACAAGATTAAGGTAGATCAAGTCAACAGTGATGAACCAGAAAATTCAAGTAAAGTGTCCATCCCTGAGGCTGTTGAGAAGGTAATTTACATTATTTGAGGGAAGTTGCATATGTGATCTTCTGATTGCATTTGACTACTAGTTGTACATAAGTGCATAATTTGATTTATTTCTCTTTAGTACCTGTGTCTTCAATCTATATATTGCTGGATGATGAAAGTGCAATATGTGTAAATATCGGTTCCATTGTCATTATGTGATTCACTAAATTCAGTTTAGTTTTAGTATGTCATTTACAATGTCAGGAATTTTAATGGAAGTGCATTATATGGAAATATTGGTTCTGTTGTTATGTGATTCACTAAATTTAGTTTAGTTTTAGTTTGTCATTTACAGTGTCAAGAATTTTTTAATTAGTTAAGGAATGGCCCAAACTCCAAGGCATCTGCAATGATGGGCTTTCTCTGCTGTAATATGGACTGGGATTTATTTTTCAAATGGTTAGGCCTATTACTTCAGTTTAGTTTACTTATAGGTTTAGTTGAAGTGAGTATGCTTCAGGTAACTTGGGGATTAACTGTTATAGATGTTATAGTAGGCTTACTGTAGTAATTAGGATTATCAACGTTGTTTTTAATGGATTTTCTCAATGATTATGGAACTCTGATTTGCTTGAGTGGGGCTCTGAAGAAAACACTAAATGGAGTGTGCTGTCTGTCTCTTTCTCTCTCTCTCCCCCTTCGCCCCCCCTCTTCTTCCTCCTCCTCCTCCTCCTCCTCCTCGCCATTTCATCTCCCATGTGTTATGCCTGAGTTACCCAAGCATTTGTTTCTAAGGTTTTTGCTTGTTTTTGCAGAATTTGGTGGAGCCTGATGGGTTTCAAGATTCTTTGCTGACACTCTCCCCTAAATCGGAAGGTACTCTTCTTTGTTTCTGTTGTTTAGATGTTGGCAGTCTATCTTTTTGAGTAGTTTGTGAAGACTAAAGGCACTGGTCGTCTGTGTGCATTTTGATTGACTAGGGTATTATATTAATTCTTGGTTCTGGTGGGACTTCATGTTAGGTGTTAAACATGCCAACTGTTTTTCATTAAAGTGTCCTACAAGTCATAAAATATAGCTTCAATATTTTGTGGAGGGCTCTGACTGATTCAAATAGGAGTTAGAAGGTGGTTACTGTATGCATTTGTTTACTATCTTGAGTATAATAAGACCATCCAATTCCAAGAAACACCTGAAATTTATGCATTTATTTTAGATTTTTCTACAGTTGTATATTTACTATCTTGAGTCTCTTTATGTCCTATAATCAATTTATTAAGTGTTATGACTTTTGTCTTTTAAAATTCTTGAGTGCATTGATGTGGGTCTCTTTATTCATGTACAATGACTCTATAAAAGGGCTACTTTGTAATCTTTGAACCTAAGTTAATGGTGAATGAAATCAGATTTCTGCTTGTGTGTGAAGCACGAGTTGACTTGGAGTGATTCCAAGCTACCTTTGGTGACACGCTGAAGGCCGGTGTAAAGCCGGAATTTTCTATTTTCTATTGGAGTGATTCCAATACACCTTTGGTGCGATGCCAAAGGCCAAAGTTATTTCAGATATCTATTTTGTCCTTCTTACTCTTCACTATTGTCCTACATCATGTAATTTTTATTGCCGAAGTGCCTCTAAATAAAATATCTAAGGTGTAGTGGTCCAATTGTCTTTATAGTGGTTTAAATTTGTTGTCTTTGGTCTCATTATAGTCTGCTGTTGTCATTTATAAATGATCTTTGCCGTGCTGAAAATAGATCTCGTTGTCCCTTTTGACATAAAAGACTGTATGATGGACAGGTTGTTCTGCTAAACTCGTAGATCTCAGCCTTTTGCAAAGGGGCCAAGAACAGTTGGCTACTATTCCTTTGCAGAGTCCCTCGGTGCTTGCTAATGTAGGTCCATCTTCTTCAGTTGCAAAACCAGTTGTTCCTGAATTCAGGTAAGCTCTTTTTTCTGTATTTTCCTTCTAATTGGCAAAATGTGAAATGTTTTTGGTTCTTGCTTAAGCTTCAGGAAACTCTTTTGATATTTCTGTATTGTGATCTGATGAGAGCTGTTCTGAATCTTGTGTTATGCAGAAAATCCAGTGCACAAGAAGTTCCTAGTTGTTATGTTCACCCGTATATCCAAAAGAAATTGTTGCAGATGCAGAATGGGGTGTCATTAAGTAACCCAATATATGGTATGGATGGTAATTATTTGTTTGTTTCGTTTATGCTGTTATGAGTGAGTTTGACAGGTAGTTTATTTGGCAGGTTCAAGTGTGGGAGAAATTTCTCGTTTGGAGGCATCTTCTCATGCCAGTGTTTGCGAAATTTCTCGTTTGGAGGCATCTTCTCATGCCAGTGTTTGCTGTAATCACCAAAATAAGCATCCAAAATGCTGTGATATGATTTGTAAATCTGATGAGGTAAATTTGGAACAGTTGGCTAAGGCTCGAAAAATGGGAGTTCTAGAACTGTCTCCAGAAGATGAAGTAGAAGGAGAACTCATTTATTATCAGCATAGGTTGCTCAACAATGCAATTGTGAGAAAGCATTTTACTGGTATATGCGTTACTCTCCAATCTTCTGTGGAGTTTTGTTTTCAGTATCTTGCCTCATCTAGGGGCATGGAAAACTTTGTATTTTGATGTGTTACATTTTGAATATTCAATTGAATTGTACATTTACTTGCAGACATTTTAATATCTAATGTTGCTAAGAGTCTGCCATGGGAGCTTGATGCCACACGGAGGCAAAAATGGGATGCTGTGCTTGTTAACCAGTATCTTTGTGAGCTTAGAGAGGCAAAGAAGCAGGGTAGGAAGGAAAGACGACATAAGGAAGCACAGGCTGTGCTAGCAGCTGCAACTGCTGCTGCTGCTGCCTCATCTAGGACTTCTTCATTTAGGAAAGATGTCCTTGATGAATCTGCCCATCAGGAGGTTAATGATTTCTTATTTTTTCGTTAATATTTTCTCCCTTTATGGTTCTCATTTATTTATGTAATTTGTTTTTCTCTGTTCTGCAGAATGTGATGAAGTTGAATACTTCTAGTGGGAGGTCCAACTTTTCCTCACAGATGATGCCACGGGCGAAGGAGACGTTTCCAAGGGTGGCTGTCCCTAGGATTTCTATAGAAAAGCACTCTGGTTTTGTTCATTCGGTCTCAGATATTTCTAAAGAACATCCTAGATCATGTGACATCTGCAGACGTTCTGAGACATTGTTAAACCCGATCTTTGTCTGTTACAGTTGCAAGGTTTTCTTCCTTTCCTTTGGGTTACTTTCAATGAACTTGTTGATTTGCTTGGGTTATATTTAAGCCCTTTTTTACAGGTTGCTGTCCACTTGGATTGCTATCGTAGCGTTAAAGTATCTCCAGGTCCATGGTACTGTGAGTTATGTGAAGAACAACAACTTTCGTCATCTAGAAGCTCTGGAGCTCCGGTCAATTTTTGGGAGAAACAGCATTTTCCAGCAGAATGTGGTTTATGTGGTGGCACTACTGGTGCTTTCAGGAAATCTTGTGATGCTCAATGGGTCCATGCTTTCTGTGCTGAGGTAAAATCTTCACTTTTTCTTCACATAAATTATGTCACTAGTTTTTGTAATAGCTGTAAATGTTTTTTTCAAGTTGAAATTGAAGTTTTTTTACTGTTTCATTATGTAGTGGTTCTTTGAACAAACATTCAGAAGGGGACAGGTATCTCCCATTGAAGGAATGGTATGTGTAATATAGAATGCTGTGGCAATTAAAATTTTCATTATTTTACATTACTAATGTTTGCATGTTTGTCACTGAATATTTTTTGCTTTATCATTAGGATTGAACTTAATATTTCAGTAAGTATGACACTTACCTCATATGTGATGGAATGGCAGGAGACAGTTAAAAAAGGGCTTGATGTTTGTTATATCTGCCGCAAAAAATGTGGTGTTTGCATCAAGGTGAGAGTTGGACATCTTTTTCTTATCATCTCATATTGACTCGTAAGGTGTTTATCTATTCACTTTATTTTTGCTTATAATTATGATAACTGATTGCCAGGCAACTTTATTTTTGGTCTGCAGTGTAACTATGGCCATTGCCAGGCAACATTTCATCCCTCCTGTGCTAGAAGTGCTGGTTTTTACATTCATGTAAAAACTTTTGGTGGTAAGCTGCAACATAAGGCTTACTGTGAAAAGCATAGCGTTGAGCAGAGGGCGAAGGTATATTTCTCTCTATTTTTGTGGTGTACATCTTTTTGGTGGCTTATGGTTTATTATGTTTAATTTCCTGGATTTCTGAACTTCTGCAGGCTGAAACACAAAAACATGGAATTGAGGAGTTAAAGCACCTCAGGGATGTTAGGGTAGGGGTTATTCTCTTGTTAATCTGCCTTGTTATATTTCAGCTACTGTACAGTCATGATTGCTGTTTTGTCTGCCTTTTACTTTTTATTTTTGGGGTCAGATGTTGTGATTTGTATGAGAATATTTATACTTGATATATTCTGTAAAGTAATAACTTTTGGATTTTTGCCCATTGATTAGAGATTATTTTTTCACCCTTTGTGTCCCAGCTATTGGCTTTTGGCATAATTTGTTTACCTAAGAGATGCAGTTGTTTGTGCAGAAAATTATTGTAACAATCAACTCTGAGAGATACTTGTAGGAGAGAGATTTGAAGCTCTTTGGTGCTAGTTTTGATATATCCTTGCAGGAGAGAGATTGAAATCATATCTTTTAAGTAGTGAACTGACTGTCATTGCATCCGTAATTTCCTTTGTTCTGAGTGACCAGTGGCCAGGATTTGAATATGAATTTGTTTTGCATGTTGACATATTGCAAACCTTTGGGTTGAAAGATAGCCTACGGTCCAAAATCTTGAATGCTAAAGATGATAAGATATGATTAGTTAGATGTTGTAGCGTGTCGTATAGTGTACAGTTCACACGTTGCATATATTTGTAGGAAGTTTCTGAAGTTTACTATATTGTTCTAGTTAAAGGATAAGGTATTTTGAATTTTTAATGTATAATTATTTCGTTCGTAAGGCATGTAACCTTTTGGAAATTAGTTTGTGGCTAAGTCAACCCTTTCTTATCAAGGGTAAGTTGGTGCATTTTGTTCCAAAGTGACATTGAGGCAATTTGCTTTTTGATATTTATATCATACCTAGAAGTGGAGGTACCATCTAAAATAGGCTTTGTCAAGTGGCTGGTTTTTTTTAGATATGCATAGTGTTCACGCAAGTGACTGCGTATGATACATGTTTATTTTTCTTTCCTATAACATCTCTAAACTCTTCTGTTTTGTCAATTTGATTGTTAAATTAAATTTTCTGATCGAGTTCTTACTTGAATGATCTTTTGCAGGTTGAACTGGAGAAGTTGCGGCTTCTTTGTGAAAGAATCATCAAACGTGAAAAAGTAAAGGTGAGCCATTTTCAGAGTTGTGTACATGGTGATGATGCATGTGTGTTGTGTTTATGCTCTATATATTTACACTGTTTCTCATGTTTTCAATTTAGTGCCCTGTTCTGTTATCATGTGGCTGCAACCTTCTGGTTAGGTACGAGGTTTGCATGCCTTGTTGGGCTTTTTCACTCTTTGCTAGGTGGTAGCAATTACTTCCTTGACCTACATATGGACCAGGATAACCCATTTAAGTTCTTAATTTGCTATCTGGCGCATCTCAAAAAAGTTGACTTTGGATAAGAACTTGGGACCTGCATCACTTTTTAAGAATTATCATTGGACTATTGTAGAAGTAGAAGAAAATTTTGAATAGATTTAGGAAAATCACTGTGAAACAATGTTTCTCATTTGGAATGGTGGTGTCTCGTGGAGATGTGCTTCTCCTTCTCTGTATAATGTGTTTTCTCATTCTTCTTCACCAGATATTCTGAATGTGGTTGTAAAACCTTCCATTCTAGATTCTTGATTGGTTTTGTGTGATTCTGTTATATGTGCCACTTTGTCTGAGACATTTTTTTTTGGGCCAATGGGTCTGAGACATTATCTACACTAAACATATGTAATGCCAACGGAGCTGGATAATTCTTATGATTTCTACTGCAAACTGGTAATAGCATTCACTTGCTGAAAGTACTTCTGTTTCTTCTCGTGATACATGTTGTATGTTGGATCAAGTTGCATTTTCATGTTTTTATTTTTAAGGTTTCATATTTTCCTCCACACAGATTTTCTTTACCAATGTTTGTGTGGTTATGATATGATCCCTTACTTTATATCTTATGCTGGTTGATATAAATTAGAAAAGGATATTTTAGGTGGTTTTGTTGATGCCAATGCCTCTCCTTGTCTTCAGATGCATAAATTTCCCTCAGATATACTTCTAAGGTGCTCTTCTAATCTGTTTTAAGTAATTTGTGCTGAATAAGTTTTGTTGTGAATCCAGCGGGAATTGCTCCTTTGTTCACATGACCTTCTTGTTGTGAAAAGAGATCATGTTGCTCGTTCTGTGCTTGTTCATAGTCCTTTCTTGCTACCTGATGTTAGTTCCGAATCAGCTACAACATCACTTAAAGGACACATGGATGGTTACAGATCATGCAGTGAGGCATTTCAAAGATCAGATGATGTGACTGTGGATAGTACAAATTCTGTTAAGCAGCGTACCAGAGTCCCTATAACTATTGACAACGACCAAAGGACAGATGACGATAGCTCGACATCCCAAAACCATTTTACTCAAAAGCTTGCGGAGAGGATGCAAGTTTCCGAGAAACAGATTCCTTATAGGCCTTCCACTGCTGCAACATGTAATGTTTCGGACGATGGAGGATGTAGGTCAAAATCTAGGAAGGTATTTACTTTTTGGACTCTGATGTCTTTTTTCTCTTCTATTATTCTCATTTCTTTATTTTTTTTTTAATTCTGAAAAAGTAGCACAGTAGTGCAGACTAATTTTTAACTTTAAATATTCAACTCACAGCCCTCTTCGAACGAAATGGTGATGACTTCAGATCAAGCATCAATGAAAAATATGCGATTACCCAAAGGATATTTTTATGTTCCTGCTAGCATCATTCCAAATGATGAGCAGAACAACCAGGATGCTTGTTCTGGTGAACCACTGGAAGGAGATGGGTAGAGTGTGGACCAACTAGTGCTGTGTTTTTTATCTGCCCTCTTGTGGACCCGAAAAGTACCACCGACAAGTCTTCTGTGTCCATTATCCTGGACATGATGTCTCTCCCTGGAACCATCATTTTTATCTGTTTGAAAGGGGAAATGGCCGATTGAAAGCAGGATAGGTTCTTGCCCTTGTATTCTTCGTAAAGAAGTCGCATTCTGGTTTGGGATGTGAAGTTTTGGCACCATTGTTGTATATTCTTGTGAGAGTTAGCTGTACAGTGGGTGAGGGTTTTATTCCTTTCGCATGTATCAGAAGAAGGCATGGATTTTATATCGTGATGCTTGTCTCTCTAGTTCTAGGAGTAAAGAGAAGCTCGGCTTGTAAACCGTGTACAAGAAAATTAAAGCGTTATAACCTGCTGTGGCTGCTCTGTAAAGTTAGTGTATATAGCCTTACAATATATCAATTCTCAAATGCATCAGATTGATGGAGCGTTTTAATATCTGATTTTTGTTCTCTGCAAGTTTTCTCAGATTTGACTCGAGTTTCTATTGGTTGAATTACAAACTCAACTGTGCTGGGTTTGTGTGGTGGTTCAGCTTCTGCAGATTGTTTGTCCCTGATCTTTTAACAATTGTAATAAAATTATTGATAACAAGGTAATCTTGATATTTATTCTAAGGCTTTTTGCACAAATACCACATGAACTAATTCAATTAAACTACTCTCAAACATCCTCAAGGCTTCTTTTGGTTCAAGTTTTGGAGGCTTGGGAATGGAAAATATTTCCATGTTTGGTAAGTGTAGGAAAGGGAAATAGTTTTTTAATTCAAGGGAATCTGATGCCCTTATTGGGGGGAAAATGATACCTTGCTCAAGTTTGGGTTTTGTTTTCGCCTCTCTTGAGAAAACATTTATTGCATGTTTTTTAGACTAATTTATCCTTACCAATTTTTTAAAATTTCAAATTTAGCAAACTGTTTATTACATAATCTTTTTGTACTCATAGGATATAATTGAAAAATTGGATAATTTTTATTTCTTATTCTTACACTTACCAAACATGGAAATGGAAATGAAAAGGTAATTCTTGTTTACTTTTCTAGCGTTACCAAACACAGTAATGAGAATCTTTCATTCCTTTTACCCTGGAAAATACACAGGAAATCAATTCCGTGAACCAAACGAGCCCCAAATGTTATTTTTTAACTCTTAGCTTTTAGTACAAGTAATGTTCAATCATTAAAGCTCTTCCAAATTTTCCGGCCACAAAAATATGAAGTGGATGCAAACACTCTCAAAAGCTTGATATGGATAATATAATTGAAGGCCCCTGAATTGGAGATGCTAACTAATCAGATTCGACATGGTGGATATCTACAATAGTTTCAACATTTTTGTGGGAATTGAAAGGGAAAAGTTTCAGATTTGAACTCTTTATGACTAATTCATCTTCTCTTTTCAAGTCAAAAGCTTTTTTCCTTTTTTCTTGTGTACAAATTGAATTTTGTCATCTATTTAGTTCAATCCCATTATAGGCACCAAATTGCAAAAAATTATAACATTTTCTTAACACACTCTAAGCCTAATCGAAATTAACTCTTGAAAAACAATAATTATTTTATTTCTTTAAAATTCAAAAATAAAATTTTAAAAAATCAGTAGACCAATAACCTGATGTGTGTGAGTTAAAAGTAAAATTGTAATTAATTATTTCATTTTAAATTTGGGTGTGTATAGATATAACTATTTGTATCCAAGCCCAATAACGTTTGACCCGGCCCACTGGCTCTCTATCTTAATTCACGTTGTAATAATCGGGTACGAGAATTTCATAGGTTCTTTGGCTAACCGACAATGGGTTCGATAGGAACACCGCCGAGTGCCGAGAACGGCTCTGCTACCGCCACGCCCGTCGCTGCCACGTGCGACGGCGAGAAGAAACTTCTGACCGTCGATGGATATCCTCCGTCGGCCAATGGAACGACGCCGGAGTCGGAGGCTTCGAAGAAGCGGAAGGCGTCCTTGCTTCCTCTGGAGGTCGGCACGCGCGTCATGTGCCGTTGGAGGGACTCGAAGTACCACCCCGTCAAGGTCATCGAACGCCGGAGAATGCATTGTGGTGGTCCTAACGACTACGAGTATTACGTTCACTACACTGAGTGTAAGATCCATTTCCTGGTTGCTTGCTCAATTTTGAATATTAGGGTTTTCGGTTTTGAAGCTACTGCTATGCCGTAAAGTCGTTGTTTGGGTTTAGTAGCTTCTCTTTGCTGGTATGTAGTTTTGGTTAGCTGGTTTTATTGGATTATTTGCTTGAAATTTGGGAGCTTATTGAAATTTTTCAGCTGGATTGTTTGAAAATAAATATTGTTATACTTGAGCCAACACCCGAATTTGGGATTAACGTGTTTAGGTGAAATTGATAACTTGCCACTAGGATTTGGGATGAAAACTTGTGCAGCAAATATAAGGAGTAGAATACTGATTGGAAGTAGACATATTTTTTTAATTCTCTCTTGGTTACTAGATAATATAATAGTGATTCATTGTAGACTGCCATATGCAATGACGAGCATCATGTGTTAATAAGAAGAATGATGAGTAATATGAATGTAGATTTTTCATTGGAAATCTTTCTTTTGTATCATATAGGTAATAGAATAGGCTGAATCATACAGATTACAAAACTGTTACGAAATTTCTTTTTCCACGTGCCCCTCGTATGATTATCTATTTAGTTAGCATTTTATACTGGTGGTGAAATAATTATATTTAGACGCGTGTTGGTTCTGGTATGGTTCTGTTTGTTCCTTTTGACAGTCAATAGGAGGCTTGATGAGTGGGTGAAACTTGATCAACTTGATCTTGATTCAGTAGAGGCTGTTGTTGATGAGAAAGTGGAGGACAAGGTAATGCTTTCATGTTCATTTTGCCTCTTTCTGAATTCCTCCTCTTGAGTCTTGTCGGTAGTAGTCATTTTGGCCTGCATAGTGTGCCAAACATGGACAGAGTTTTTCTAAAGGGTTTTTTTGTTATAATGTTTGGGTTTGTTCAATGAAAATCATTATGTTAATGAAGATGATCTCTTTTTTCCCTGTCAGTTGCTTTTACCATAGTTTCTTATTTTTTAAATATTCATTGGGTATGTTTAACACATCTCTGTTCTTAGGTTACAAGCTTGAAAATGACTCGCCATCAGAAGCGGAAGATTGATGAGACACATGTAGAGGTATGCACAATTCAGTATTATTATTTTTATTATTGTTCTGTTGTTCTTTGGTTGAAAACATCATTCACCTATATCAGTTTTTATTAACAACTAAATTCAATAATCTAGACCATTCATGTTTCTCATGCCTCTCTCTCTCTCTTTCACTCACACGCACACACACAACATAAAACATAACAACGTTTTGATAAATTTTTGTGTAAAAATTATTTACATTACTAGGTGGTGACAATGGAATTTTATGCGAGGATCAGCATTAGTGAGATTCCCAAAATTCATGCCTTCATTTGAATCTGTTTTGGATATTGTAAATTTTATGACCTGAAGATGTCCTTGCACTTTTATAGGGCCATGAGGAACTTGATGCTGCCAGCTTGCGTGAACATGAAGAATTTACGAAAGTGAAAAATATAGCGACTATAGAACTGGGAAGATATGAAATTGAGACATGGTACTTCTCCCCCTTCCCACCAGAATATAATGACTCTTTGAAGCTGTACTTTTGTGAGTTTTGCCTGAATTTCATGAAGCGCAAAGAACAGCTTCAAAGGCATATGGTGAGCTGTGCCTCAATTTTATTATCTTTACTTGCTTAGAATAGCTTGATTGTGATTAGAGTAGTGAGCCTGCTGTTAATTTAATTCATGATTAAGTTCACATGCTATAGTGGACGGTTTTTGTTATTGACAGAATAATTTTTTCCTGTCCGTATATGTAGAGGAAATGTGATCTCAAGCATCCCCCTGGTGATGAGATATACCGAAGTGGTACACTATCTATGTTTGAGGTTAGTTGCATTGTTTCTGCACAACATCTCGGTGATTGCTTTGAAAAGCCAAATGTTAATTTCCTTAGTTACACTGGGAAGATTGATGTGGGTTTAAAATTGGAATATGTAATTGGCTTTGTTTTGAAAAATTGAATATTTCTCTCATTCACCCTAATCTTCCCCTATACTCCTGATTTCATGCATTTTTCCCCACAAGTTGTGGGATTTTTTGTGATTTATTTTCAGATGAGTATCTGAAATAACTTTTCTTTGCCTAAATGTTTTGAATCAGGTTGATGGCAAAAAGAACAAGGTTTATGGGCAGAATCTTTGTTATTTGGCGAAGTTGTTTCTTGATCACAAGACCCTGTATTATGATGTTGACCTCTTTCTGTTTTACATTTTATGTGAATGTGATGATCGAGGATGCCATATGGTTGGATATTTTTCCAAGGTAATACCTTCGTTGTCATTGCCGATCTTTCATGAATTGTCAACTTCTCATGTGAAATTTTTGGTTAGATTATAATCTTCTGGTTCTGATTTTAACGTGACTTATCATATACCTTTTGTGGTAATTTTGAACTTCAATATAGCTAATTATGTGATTTCTCGTGATGCAGGAAAAGCATTCTGAGGAATCCTATAACTTGGCGTGCATCCTCACCCTTCCTCCATATCAAAGAAAGGGCTATGGCAAATTTCTGATTGCCTTCTGTAAGCTCCGTCACTTAATTTCTTATTTTCTTTTGGATCATTATGAATTGGATGGAAACATTATTGCCATTTCTCTCGATGATTGAGTTCTGGCTTTACAATTGTTAGTCCTTGCAATATTTGGAAATTGCGGAGGACCACTCTAAACATAAATTTATTTATTTGTGATATATACTATGTTTTTTACAATATCCTTCTCTAGTCCAACAATATGTTGCAGTTGCAGATTGTAGAAGACCATATTGAGCCAAAATTCTTTATACATAAATATGAAAAATATGGAATATTATTATTCAAAGCTCTCTGAGTACTTGACTGTTTCTGTAAATGTAGTAAGAAATTTATTGCTTATGAGAACTGCTAACCTCAGAATTCCTTCATATCTAGTATATTTGAGGTAAATTTTCCATATAAACCTTGTTGTGCAAAGAAATTGAAAGGGCCTTAGTTATATTGGTGGGCTCTATGAATACCTGCTATGCTATCCAGCTGTACCCTATACTTTATCTCCAAACCCTCCATCTATATGACATGGATCACTTTGGTCATGTGGTCTTGCCAAGGTATAAACCCAGGCTCATTCCCACATGACTTGGTCAGCTTTGTCTCTTCACTTCCCTAAGAACTATCTAGTCTGCAATATCATTGAGCCAAGAGTGCGAGAAGAAAAATGTTCAGCATTTGAGAGGCCATTCTTGATACTTCTCTGAAGGAATACCTTGATTGCTGGATAGTCTTCCTGTTGTCACATGTTTATGATGGACTGGAGCTGACTCTTTTGTGTAATAGGCCTTACGAAGACAAAGTTTTGCCTTATTTCATTTGTTAATTTCTTTAATGTTATGCTTTGTTTGTGTCATTTTTCCTTAATTATGTATTTCTTGCCAGTAAAGATTGCTAATGTTTTATTCGATATCGAGCAGCATATGAACTTTCAAAGAAAGAAGGTAAAGTTGGCACGCCTGAAAGACCCCTATCTGACCTAGGACTGTTGAGCTACAGAGGATACTGGACCCGCGTGCTTCTAGACATCTTGAAGAAGCACAAGGGAAATATTTCCATCAAGGTGAGCGTTTTTAACTCTTCAAAAATCTAGACCATCCACCTGCGGTAGAACTGCTTCATTATAGCTGAGCGTGTTTGAAGTATTTTGGGCATTTTATGGGGGTTGCTACAAATGTTTTGTGGCATAGCAGTTAAAAGCTGTTAGAATAGTTTTATTTCCATGAATAGGTAATATAGTATTGAGACTGAGCCAACTACCCACATTCTGAAAATGGAATTTTACATGGTAGGAAGTAAACCCCATTATGTGCTGGATTTGTCTTGGGACAGTTCAACACCCTTTATTGTGTGTGTGTGTGTGTATTTCATTATTCTTTTTTTTCTCTGCTTGTAAAGTTCTTTCCACTATTATAGATCCCTAAATCTGTATGCCATCTCATGGGAAGAAAGTAAAGAGACAAAAATGCTTATTATTTATTATATTTATCTGAATGCCATATGGTTTCTTTTCTTAGTATCTTAAAACATATGCAGGTTGTTTATAATCATATTCGATAATGTTTGGCCTTGCAGGAGCTTAGTGACATGACAGCCATCAAGGCAGAAGACATATTGACCACCCTTCAGAGTCTAGAATTAATTCAGTACAGGAAAGGGCAGCATGTCATCTGCGCAGATCCCAAGGTCCTAGATCGTCATCTGAAAGCAGCCGGTCGTGGGGGTCTGGAGGTTGATGTGAGCAAATTGATCTGGACGCCATACAAAGAACAAGGGTGATGATTGATAACTAGTCCAGACCCCAGGTGAATCAATCTTGTAAATTTTCTGCTGCTTGTATAAATATATAGACAGAGCTAAAAAAAGGAGTTGAACTATTGTCCATTGGCACTTGTAACAATGTGTATTAACAAAATTGACTAGTAGTCTAGTATAGTCATGGATGCAGCCACCTACTGATTATTGTATTTCTTTTTAAATTTTCCGAAGCTTCTACTTTGTTTCACTTTCATGCACATGCAAGAGTGGTTGTAATTTTTCAATTTTTGCCGGTGGGTATAGACCACCAAGACTTGTTGTGATTGGAAAACAACTTTTTTGTTGGTTATGTATTCGCTTTCTCACTCAGAGTCACAGAGTCACAGGGAGTTCAGATATTTAGATTGCCTAAATTATTTAGACCGTTAGAGGTGATTGAACAAAAGTCTGGCTTTCTTTTGGAAAGCTACGAGTCTGACAGGGGACATCATATTTTTAATATATTATAAGATGGTTTTCTTTAAATATTGTTATTTTTCATTTAAGAAATTAAGAATCTTGAACTCCTCTGTACCTCTTATCGTTATTTTAGTCTTTCCCTGCCCGCCAATCAGCATTGGTTTTTATTTTTTTTATTTTTAAAAGATCGATCAGTTCCATTAGCAAATGATTAAATGGTTAACAAAAGATTAAGGAACTAACCGAGTCTCTTTAAGCCGGTTAATGACACTGTAGTCACCGTGGCAGTCTGGGAAGAATTCTTGGCTCAAGAGAAATGTTGTGGTCATCAATGCAATATGCGTAAATGGGTTTCGAAAGTAGTGCCCGGAACCTAAGGCCACTGCCAAGTGAAGAGTAAATATTTATCAATCAGTTATTCCCTTCATACAACATTGGAGAGATACTTCCTCATATCGAACAAAATTCTAAATACTTTATTTACTCATATTTAAATCCACTATGAAATTCATTTATTTTCAATCGTAGAAGTAATCAAGTGGCAACTTTCAAGTCTTATCAATTTCACTGATTTCTTGGCCGCTGGTGTAGTTCCAAACCACACTTCCTCTCCCCTCTAATTTTAAGAAATTCTAAATAGGCCAATTCATGCCTTCAATTTTGTCTTCGAAGTTGAGAAAATGAAAACTATATTCAATTCATTACACTATACATAACAATACATGGGTCAGTTTCAGTTTATTCATTTCTAGGAAGCCAATTAATTGCTACCTCTATATTCAATAGAAATTAAGAAAGATCAAATGGTGGGACTTGTCATAATTCAAATAAGTACTGAAGATTAGATCTATGAAGTATAATTAAAACCATAATACTAATAAAAATAGCTAGAAGTTTTAATTAATTATGTCATTGGAAGGAACAGAGAATCAAATTAACAGTATCCAAAATTGGGATCCAAAAGCAAAAAAAATTAAAAAAATTTACAAGTATTAATTTGTTTCCCATTGTATTGGTCAAACAGTAGTGGGTTGAAGATGATGTTTAGGCTGGTGAATCTGTTTGAGCTGCAAACNAAAAAAAAAAAAAAAAAAAAAAAAATTTACAAATATGAATTTGTTTCCCATTCCGTTTTGGGTTTTCCCATTGTATTGATCAAACAGTAGTGGGTTGAAGATGATGTTTAGGCTGGTGAATCTGTTTGAGCTGCAAACCTTGCAATGCAACCCCACCAGATCTCCTCTTCCAAAGACTACCCACCTCCTCTTCCTGGGCTGCTGGCTTATGCACCTTCTTGATCACTGGCAATGGAGGATCCAACTCAAGAATGTTGATCATTGCAACACAATTATCATGATCTTGATCATTGTTGTGAGTGTGACCCATATTAATTCTGGGTCTCCCACAGCTTGCAGCATTCACATTCACTAGTCTCTTTCTTCTACCGCCGCCTCCGGTGGCAGAACCAGTGGTTGTCGCCGTGGCGGCAGCGGCGGAGGCGGCAGTACTGGTGGTGGTGGGAGTGAGGTTTTTGCTAGAGAAGAGTTTTTTGAGCTTGGAGTACTTGACGTTGTTGGTGTTGTGGATGGTGGTGGTGGTGGTGTTCTTGGTAGTGTTGTTGTTGGTGATGATGAGGAGTCTGTGAGGGGTTGGGAAGCCACCGACTTTGTTGTTTCGCTTAACTTGGCCCATGCAACTGATTCTTGGGGACAAAGGGTCATTTTCTGATGATGAGAAGGAATTAGCATTGGGAAGCCTCACATCTTTGATGGATGGCCTTGAACACAACATGGGCAAGTATGTGCTTCTGTTATGCATATGAAGATTGTGATGTTGGTGGTGATGATGATGATGATGGTGATTGAAGCGATTGTATTCATTCCCCATTTCAGTACTTCTTGGTGTTTCCAGCACACACAAATTCAGAGAGAGAGAGAGAGAGAGAGAGAGAGAGAGAGATCTGCAGGTAAATGGGTTTGGGGGGTCAATAAGAAGAGAGCAATATATAGTGTAAGTTTTTAATGGTCTTTTGGGTGTTCCATATATGGGAAGAGAAAAGGTGTTGAGTTGAGTTTGTCAAACCTGAACAAAGTGGTGTACGTTTGCATAACTAGACCACCCTTTTATTTTTAATTATTTTCTTATTGTATATATTTATTTTTCGGTTTACTCATTCCTATTAACAATGACATGCACGATATAGAGACCAAGACTGGAGTATGTGAGGTGAGGACCATTATGTTGCCCTCTTTTGTGGGTAAAATGGTAGTATGTGCAATTGTGTAGTGTGTAAGTGAAGTGTGAAAGAAAGCTCTTTTTCTTTAATTATTAAGGGTTCGGCTTTAAAGTTAAACCTTCCTACCCAACCAATCCATGCCAAATTGCCAAGTCCACACGCTATTGTTGGTAATTCATAGGCGTCACTTCTTGTCTCCTTTCGATTAATAGGTTATGCTTCGGCAACATTCATAACATATGGATAAAGGGTATTGTTGTATTTTTAGATAGTAATTATATATTGAAATATCATTCATTTTATTAGTCATTTAAATTAATATTTGACAACATAACATGTTAGATTGTCAAGTAGTAAAATGTTTCTTATGTCAATAATATTAAGGTCATTAAAGTTATTTAATAAATAAAATCTGATAGTATATAATGATAAATTTAGCAAATATATATAATAGTATTGGTTCCCACATAACTTATATTTGAAGAAAGTGGTATTTACTCAACACAACTCAAGGATCCAATTATGCGGTCATAGGGTTTTGGATATAATTAAGCTGTGCATCTAATCTTGTTTAACTGAAGCATTTTCAAATTTCATAGAGTGCAAAATTTTGAACTTGTTTTGATTCCCAGTTTTCTCTTCTCACATCATTGTATATGTATATATCATCATAGTCTATGTTTCTGCTTTTGAGCTCGTTCTTCAGCTAAGGCATGCAAATGTCTGCATAAATTTAGGACAGTACTTGATTGGGACATATTAATCTGTAGCCTGTCAAAGAGTCTCAAAAATAAAATAAAATCATAGTAATAAATAATTTCCAACACATATTATTAGGTGGAACCACATGCATTTACCCAGAAGGCCAGGACCAATTAATTCACAGGCACTAATATTTAATTAAAAATAAAGTAAAGTAAAAGTTACAACAATTAGTGGCAGCATGTATGTAAATTTAGTCTTCCTGGTTCCTACTAATTGCATCCTAGTTTCTCTTTGAGTGCATATTTAACCACATCAACATTTGGAAGATCAAATACTTTAATCGGTTTCAACCTTAAAAAGCAAAGATCTATATGGTCTTGTTCATGAGTTTATAATAATATTTATGTCTTTTGATGAAATGAGTTCAATAGTATGATGTGCTGCTTTCTTTATAGCAAGCAATTTTTACCTTGTCAAAAGACATAGTTTGAAGTCAATTAATGTCAAATATAGAATAATATAATTTTTCTGTTTATTTTTTTTTATTAATTGTTTTACTTGGTCATGCAAAACCTACAAAAGAGTGGGTTTTAGATCCTTTTTAGTGCTCTCCTTGGGGCAAGACTTGGGAGGAATCTTAGGGCATATTATTTTCCAATTTTATTGTTAAGCTCAAGAAACCATTAATAACATCGATGATAGAATCTATTTTTTTCCAAAGAAAAATACAGTTATCGACAAAAAAAAAGGGTAACTTTAATGTTGAGAAAGTATAACACATGCATTACAAATAAGTTGAAGCTATGAGTGTTAAACATGAGTAACTTAATGTTGAGAAAATATCTTATATTGAGAATGTTAAGCCTTAAATTAAAATATATAATATTTTGGGTTTTTCTATCTGTTAATTTTGAGTTTAATTTTTTAATTGTATATAATATCAAAATAAACAGTTCACGTGTTAGGCCAAAATTGAAGCGACATGTTGTAATGTTAAATCTTGTGTTACATTTCTCTTCACCCATTTTCAAATTATTTTTTGGATTGAATGCTAAACTCATATAACTTTCTTTTTCCTCTTTGTTCATCTTGTATTAATTGTATAAGTTTGGTTGGGGTGGCTGAAAATTAGATTTAAAAATGAAGCACATGCCGATCACGTGCGGGGAAAGAGGCAATTGACGTAGAGAATATGTATACATCTCAGCCGACAGAGCACGTACAACATAACGTGGGAGGCACATGAAAGCTGAATTTGGTACTTTATCTATTAATCCTCTCGATCATATCTTATTATCTTTAACAAACAACAGCCTTTGGTTGCCACTTGGCCTAAAATCACATTAATGTGTTTGGTGTGTATCAGTGTATGAGTGTTTGAGTGTTGAAGTAGGACCATCAATTTTGTAAAAACGGGTACATCTCATCAATTATCAATTATGTTTTTCCATCACCATATATTTTGACTTGCTTCTTACAAAAATCAACATTGATTTATGTTATTCAACTAAGATTTTAGTCGATTTAAGAACTAACACTAATTCATACTCCTATATCAGACTTTCTGACATATTATATCGTTCATTTTGGAAAACAAACCAATGTGATACATTTACATGTGAAATTTTATCTTAAAGTTTGTTTAAGTGTTATTAATAGTGGATCGTCTTGTGAAATTATCCAAACCTTTAATTTGTATTGAACCACACAATCCAACAATTCAATCTTTAATATGAATCATTACACATCTAAACAAGCATATCCTAAGTACACATTTTTATCTGTTGATTAGGAGATCTGTTATTCTAAAACAAGTATTTGCAAAATATTAACCAAACTATGTTTTTCGTTCTCCACCATAAGATTACAAATGATGTTTACTTGAAGTACGATCGAAAAATGATTTGTCATAACAACTTCTGGTCATAAAAAGATAATAATTACATTAATTGTGTGTGTCCCAAAGTATCATAAAATTACAAGATTTAAAGATAATTTTCCATTTAGGATCAGTGCAAAATCTTGAAACTTTGGGTTCAAAATTTGTATACACATAATCATTTTTATGTTATCATATATACACAAACTTAAATTTCACAAAATTTATATGATAATAACAAAATTAATTAGCAAGGATTCCACATTTTGCAGTTGCACATGTTGTAGAAAGTATCTATGTGATCAATTGTCCAAATTCATAATTTAACAAAAAGAGTCATTAATTTCTCTATGTAAAAATATATAAAGGAAAAAAAAGGGTTAATGACCAAGTGCAATGGCATAGCATAGCAAGACTTGTAAGTTGCAACACATTGATAAAAGTTGAGAAAGTGTTGCCACATTGGACCACCTTATCTGTGACCCCAGATATAATTAATGATATATTATATAGATCTCAAAAACTATGTGTTCTTTAGTGATTTGATATATTCAGTATAATTGAAGATTGTCTGAAAATATGTATATTTATATGGTGGGTGTGAAGCACAAGAAGAGAGGGTGATCTGCCTCCAGTTGGCCTGCCTTGCCCTTCTAATTAATATAGAGAGAGGTCAGACCACAAGTCAAAAATTATGAGATGATGAACTAGCTAGATCCCAACATCTCAAGCTTTTGTTTTGTTTTGTTGTGTTTGCAGCTTGTCCTACATTTCACTAACTTGTTTGTATTTATTTCTTTATAAATATCGCCATCAAGTATCATTATATTGAATGATTTTTCACATTATTGAAGGAATGGCATGTATGAGGCCCATGGGATATTATATACAAGAGGAAAGAAACAAAGACAAGCCACAACAAAGTAATGGTGTTATCCCCAATAATGCCCAAGGAGAAAATAGATGATCAAATGACACATATTTCTTGATTGGATTAGAAGATGTCATAGAATTCAATTTCTTTTCCAACATTTTTTTTCCCCAATTCTATAACTCCCATCCCACCAAATGTTTCTTCTTAAATATGTAATTTGCAGTAACCCAAATAAGTAATAGTTTGGAATTGAGACCTTAATCCAAACTAATCAGCTTGTGTTCAAAACGACCCTATTGATATGCTAGATGTTAAAAGCTGTTAAAATGAAATAACCCATTTTAGATGTTGTTTGGGTTAATATTGTACTTGTATCCAAATCGATAGTTTAGTATTTAAGGTATAAGAAAAGTAATTAAATGAAAATTTGAAACGATACAATTTTAGCAATAACCACAATATATATCAGCGTAAAAAACATAAGCAAGAAGGATCCATACTCACTTCACAATTCACATGCCACACCTCTTTTCCAATTATCACTTTCCTTGGAATTTCCTGTGGTTTGGTCGATGTGATAATTTGGCCTTTTATGTACAAATCTTACAAACAACAGTACGCCAGCACGGGAAAAATATGAATACATTACATCAGAAAATCAAAACCAATTTTCTGAACTTCCTCATGCGGATGGAGGAAGCATGTGGCATACAAGAACAGTTTGGTATAAATTTTCAAAGTGTTTGTTTTGAATTTTGACTTTTGGGTTACAGTGATGGATCAGAAGCAAGCCAGAACCACATACACAAGCACGAGGATAAGAATAGTACTAAGCAAGAGTCCTTGTGTGGTTATCTTGACCCCCAATCTATGGCACTTTATGCCCCACAAATATAAAAGTGTCAGACAGACTATAATATTGTATCAAGCCTTGCCAAGCAGAGATTATAGTGACATCTGCCATGAACAAATAAATGAAATATTGATTGCAACTGCTATAATTACAATTATTTTCACCAGCATCGAGTGTAGGAAAGTTTCAGTTAAAACCCAGTACCGGGTGCTAGCCTAGCCTGATAAAGACAAGCATGGTTTTTGCCTTCTCATTGTGAAATGTGAACAATCTACAATCTCAAACCATAGTCAGATACATCATACACTAACTGCCAGAGCAGCCCATTTAGAAGAGGATAGCAGTCAAACACAATAACGAAAGAAGCTGCATACTATCAACATCAGGAGATTCTTGTACAGCAGAGTAAGACATTATAGAGAAAAACACAGGAAAGAAATTTGGAGGACATGTTTCTGCCGTACAAATTACATTCCATTCAAGGCTCAATATGCTCGTGTCTCAGGATCATTATATTGCTACACATATGAGATTACAACTGTCCACAAGCATACACTGTTGCATGCTGGTTTGCTGAGAGTTGTATATTTTGGCATCTCATACAAATGCTATTTGATGCATTGCCACATCAAATGATAAACTCCTCACTTCTGTCCAGAATTTTCACCATTATGTGGAGAGAACAGATAAATGATAGCGCTCATTGCCAACGAAAAGTAGTCATTAGACTAAAGGAGAAAAAAGGGACCTGATAGTGACCATTGCATTGGAAATTCAACATACTCCTGCAAAATACATGTCCTAGGAGAGCTGTCACTGAAACGATTCCTCATGTTTACCACTCTGTGGTGCAACTGCTTCATCCTGTGACAATTTGGATTCAAAGTTTTCCACATGAAAAAGAGACTCTGTATTTGAACCATCATCCTTCCCATCAGTATCCTTTGATGACTCATCATTAGGCTCTTTAGCTCTAGTATGGTCCTGTTGCTTTGCCATGTCAGCATGCTGGTGGAACTCTGTTTGTAAACCATCAGCATTCTTTGATGACTCATCATTAGGCTCTATAGCTCTAGTATGATCCTGTTGCTTTGCCATGTCAGCATGCTGGTGGAACTCTGTTTGTGAACTATGTAACGGAAGAGATGGAGCAGAAACGCCTAACCCTTTGGAAAGACAAACATACTTGAAAACAAGTTGCTTGTAATTGTTAAGAAGGTCTTCTACATCATTGATTGTTAGCTCACCAACATGCGCAAACAAGTATGGATACTCCCGGAAAACCTGGTTCACCTGACCATCATTTACAAGGATTTCCGCACCCTTATCCTCCAAATCTGAAAGGGACGGAATTTTTGAAAAGGATAAATTATCCTTTACATAGGGTATCTTCTTAGCTCCAGATTTTCTTTCAGAAGATTTGGAATGTGCTGCAGGGTCCTTGTTGACATTGAAAGGGTGATGTCTGGATTCAATAGATTCTGCTCTCTGTGCATATCCTGCAAATTGACTGCTTTGATTAGACTGACTGTCCAAATCAGTTGAAAGTCCTGATAGAAGTGCTCGAGCAGATTCCATGTTCTTTTCAAACTCAGTTTCATCCATTGAAAGGGCTTTTGCATCAATATTTGAGATGAAGGATTCAACAGAAAGCATGTTTGTGAAAAAATAGGCAGCTTCTGCAACTAATCGAGATTGTCGCCTGTACCTCTGTATATACAACAAGTTTGAGTGCAGTTGTGGAGGGTTTGCCTGCATCAGATCACTTATATAAAGCAACTTTGTAAACATGAAATACTATATTTCTTCATTTTTGGGGAAGGGGAAGGGGGTGTCAACTAAGAGTCTTTCTAAAACCATATATGGAGACTGTTTGAGTTTATTATTTTCCAGCAGTAGCCACATCATAATAGACAATACACAACCCACCTCTAGTATGAGAATATTCTGAATAATTTAATCAAAATGTTGCATTCTACAGCTGAAGAACACAACCCACCTCCAGTGGGACAATAATTGAATAATTTATGTAGAATAGAAAATCATAGTAATGCATCAGCTATAAATTTTTAATCAAACAAATCAGGCCATGATATAAAGTTGGTCATACCTTTAAAGTAACATATATTAGGACAGGAAGAAATTCATCAGCTCCAGGGGGATTCTCATTTGAAGCAATAGAAGCATTGTGCAGCAAGTTATTGATAACCTTGCAACAATTGAGGATACACACAAGCTTGTCCCTTGGTGCCTTGTACATATTAATCTTTTGCAGTTCTTTCTGTGCAAGCTGCAAAGATAAAACCAAAAAAACACAAGGATACCAAATTTAGTGAGGGGTACCCAACAAATACTTAAGTCTAAGTAAATAAACGTGAGAAACAATTTTTACGACTCAAACGATGTCCCATGTGCATTCTCATGTGTACTAAAAAATAAAGACCCAAGAAAAAAAAATTCAATCACAAATTAAAGAAATTGAGACACATTAATTACCACTAACATGAAAAGACGGTGAGTTCACACGCACCAAGGAGGAAGTGAAAAGAAGAAGTGATTTCTATATTAGAATTCTTTTAACTAGGGATTTTGTCTGAGATATAAAAAATTCTTCCGAAGTTGGAAAATTGTTCACAATCCTGATTGCTATTCCTTTCTAATGAGTAAAGCTCAGAAATATTTATGTGTATTTTCTTCTTTCAATCGAAGGTGTTTGAGAGGTTTCTTCTTCCCATGCATGTTATTATTATGAAGCCTTTTTTTCCCTTCATTTATCTATGTCCATATATTATTTATGATGAGCCCACAATAAAAATCCACCCAACAAAGATTCTACACAATCCAACAAAACCATTTACAATTCTTATTCCTTTTCTCCCCTATTTTTCGTAAGAGATATTTTAGCCATCAGAACATCCACTGGACTCTTAAATATAAAAATTCCTCAATTTTCAACAAGATTCCTAGGATTTAGCCTTCCATGTTCAGAAGTACTCACGTGTGTCCTATTATCCAGTAAGGCATAAACAAGGACCTGTTAACAAATATAGACGGCTCATATGCATATCAATGCCTCTCAGTTGAAAACATGTTTTTATTTTACCATCTTATAGAAAATCTTTCTATCTCTACACAAACACACACATACACATTTGATATGCGTATTCTTCTACTCACCAGCCATGATGTTTCATTTTGAAAGGGGGGGTTAATATCCAAATGTTCTGGTCGAATGAATTGTTGTACTAAAGCCATCTTCTCATGTAGTTGGTCATCAAGTTTTACATCATCTGGAAGTGAAGCAAATACACGAGTAAATAACTTTGTCATGACATACTTCTCCAGTCCCTGTATTTAAAAGAAAGCCCAGAAAAAAAAAAAGAAAAAAAAAGAAAAAGAAAAGAGCCAACAACATCAATAAGAAATATCATGTATTAACAGCAAGTATAACAAAAACCGAGAGAGAGAGAGAGATGTTAATATAACATAGGTACCTAGAGGATATAAAAAAAACAATAGAGTTCCTCCTAAGATTATATAAGGTATGAAGTACAATATCTTAGCTTTCCATTCTCTACTCATATGGAATGTGAAACATTACTATATCTTTCTTCTTTCTCAGTATAAATTAGAAGGCTGCAGAAGAAGATGAGTCTCTTACAACAAAACCCACTTAAGTAATGGTGCTTTCACTTAACTTTCTTCATAGTTTATTCATTTATACATATTCAAATATGCAATCAAAACTAGAATGCCAAGACTTGAATTTGTACAAAAATGAAACGGAACTCAAACTCAAGCTCAAGCTCAAACTCACTTCGCCAGCACTGTCGAGCTCCTCCTCTGAACAACCAGCCCAAAGTGGATGAGCCCTGAAATCCATTTCCATTTGGGCAAAGAAGTTCTGCACCGCAGCACTGTCCCTCTCTGGATCAGGAGCATTGTTCGAAAACGACACTATGAAACTGAAACGACACAATGGAAAACATATCAGGCACACACTCAAATTCTCAAAAGCAATCCAAATAATCTTCAATTCAATTTGGTTTGGTTTTCTTTTCACCCACCTTTTTATGGACTTGACGAAATCGCCGGCCGACGGTTGACGCATGCGCTCCAGAAAGTCGTGCAGCCCCAAGAACACGTCAGAGTTATCCATTGTCCGCCGCCACCGTCCGATTGGTCTAGAATCTGAGCTCAGCTCAACGGCGATCAGGTAGAGAGCAGACCAGTTTCAAAAGCCAGTTGCTAATTGCGATGGAGCCGATGATGTTTGTACGATTATGACATAGAAGTTAAAACACAACAGAAACATCGAAACTAATTAACGTAAAAAACAAATAAAATTATTGATTTTCCAGGGCCTGTTTATTTTTGGGCCCTGTGACTAGGAACTTGGCAGGCTCGGATTATGTGGCAGGCCCATGTTTGGGCCCAGTTTACATTAATCCAAGTAAATTTAGGCACAGCTACATTAATTTTCAATGATAATAATGTAACTCTTGCAGACTTGCACTGTTATATTATACTAACTATGTAAAGATGACCCTACCCAAAAATAAAAAATTTAAAGATGGCCCTAGAATTAAGATAATGTTTTTGTACAACATAAAATACTTATGTTGGCAATGTATCTATAGAACCATAATTTATCAATATAACATATTTATGTTGTTAGTTGGCCAAAGAACATTTCTAAGATAGCTCCCAAAAGAGAGGCTATTTAGTGTAATTCCTCAAGTAAGCTGATTGAGGCTATAATTTCCTCATAGTTGACGCTCTAATTGTGCCATAATAATATGATATTGGCACATAGACTTCTACATAGATTATTTTAACCTTATATTACAAACAATCATATTTAAAGAAACTTCATTCCAAAAAAAAAAAATCCAACACCAAAATCATTGAACCCAAACATCTACTCCAATTAAATCTACTATTTTGAAAGAAATATTTTCAATCCATTCTCTATTTTATTTAATTCATTTCATTCAATCTAGTTTGATTTACTTATTTTTAAAATGTTGAGACTTGAGATTATACTAAGTTCTTGATCACTTGAGAATCTTTTCACTTCTGCATTTGCTCTGATACACACTATATTTCTTCATCTCTCTACATTTTTCTTCTGTCTGGATCTCTGCTAAGACTCTACAACCCAGCCCAATATATGCAAAGAAACCAATAGCAAGCACAGAAACAATTCACAAAATTAAGCTCAAGCAAAGAAAATTAATATACCATTTTTCTGTTCTTTCTTCGATCTGATTGATGCACTCTCTATCTCTTTATCATCTCTCTCCCTTTTTAATTTGTTCAGATCGATCTGTGCACCCTAAGAAAATTACAAAACTAAAAAAACTCACAACAAACAAGATGGTTTATTAAGCAAACACCAATGCATACAATCTCGAGCACTTATAGACTCGAAACTATGTACTTAATCTAAGGTAATTAAGTAAACTACTGGTATACTACCGGCCAATTAGTATCACATATCAAATAAAAGAATACGACTCACCATGCACTAAACAAATGATGATATAAACATTAATCGTCATGCATCCAGCATTACTAGTCATCAATTTCATACCAAAAATATTCATTAAATTTCATTTTGCTTCTTTAATTCTTCAATCCTTCTGTAAACAAATGTACATGAGTCTTGAGTGCTACAGTTAATATGAATATACAAGATTATATAGATCATCGATGATCAGATGTGAACGAGAAAAGCTTATGATCTTAGTTCTTTGACAATGTAGAAATTAAAGCGAATTAAAGAACCAAGAAACTAATTAAAGGAAAGAATCCGAATCCGGCCAAGTAAATACAAATGAATTAAATTCGGAAACCTAGCTACATTATGACACTGTTGTCTGTACTAAATATTATGTCTTCACTGAACTCTTGAATCTTCAGAGACGAACGGATGAGTCAAAAGCTGGGTCACCGTCCATCTCTTGCCGGAGTCTTTCTGCAAGCAACAATCCACGAAACTCCGGAACTCCACGGATGCCTCCTCCGGCAAGCTTGGCGGGTCTCCCAAACATATGGCGCACATAAGGGCACCCCAGTCGGGTCGCTGACCCGGAGGCAACAGAGGGAAGTGACCCACGTACAGCTCCATGAGGGTAAGCCCCAAGCTCCAGACATCACCCGCGTAAGCGTTGTAACCGCCGCCGTAGGCTTCCGGGTTGAATCTTTCGGGGCTCATGTAAACACAAGTGCCAACGTAGGATTTGCATGTGTCTAACGTACGACACATAATCTTGCTCACCCCGAAGTCCGCGATCTTCACTTCCATGTTGCTGTTGACAAGAAGATTCGCCGGCTTGATGTCGCGGTGGACGATCTTGTTGGAATAGAGGTAGTTGAGGCCGTTAAGAACTTGGCGGGCCACGTGGGCAAGCTTTTGTTCGGAGAAGAAAGAAGTGCCGTGTTCTCTAAGCAAGGTGTCTAGGGTTCCCGAGTCCATGTACTCCAAAAGAATTTCCACGTCTCCCGACGACTCATTCTCAAAGATTGCATGGCAGCAGACTACGTAGGGGGAGTCCGTGCGGCGGAGGATTTCCACCTCGCGGAAGATCTGGCGGCGGACGGTGGGGTAGGAGTTGCCGCCGCGGACGAGCTTGAGAGCATAAGTTGTGGAAGTAAGCTTGTGGCGGACTTTGTAGACAGTGCCGCCGTTGCCGTGGCCTAGGACTTGGAGTTTCTCAAGGTCCGCGGAGGAGATTGGGTTGTGGGCGGTACTGAAAGCGGTGGTGGTGGTGGTGAGGGCTGCAGGTAGAGAGAAACATGGGCGGCGCACAGAGAGGTCGGGCAAGGCGAGGTGGACATTGAGGTGGCGGCGTTCTCGAATAACAGCCATTATTCGATAGATTTGTGTGGGATCAGTGCCATGAGTGTGTTGGTTTATAGAAGCTTTGGTTAATTTCCTTGTATAAGTGGGAGTGAAAAAACAACACGGGAGTGAAAAAGCGTGTGAGAATTCGAATTAGATTGTGATTTGTTGGGTTTATGTAATAAAAGATTTGGTATCATGATGAGTTATATGATATTTATTTGTCTTGAATTATTATCCTTATTTGTTGTTTAACTGGTTGCTCATTTAATGGATCATTTCAGTTTCAAATATTAGAATTTTTATTTCTTTTATGATGTCACATATTATAATTAGTAGGCCCGAAAGAAAAAGTCTGGATCGATATTGGTGTAGTGTATCTTTTGATAAAAATATTTGTATATACAGATTGCTATTTTATAGTCCAGCAATTTAATTACATAGTATTCAATTATACAAAAAGAATACTACAAGATATCAACTTAATAAGAAATTTGAAATCCTTTTTGGTTTCAAATTTATTACAATGCTTTTCTTAAAGGTGAATATTAGCTAGATATGGTTGAAATATAAATTTGCAATGAAAAAAGCTAGAGAAATATTCTAAATTTGAATCATAGGAGCCAGCTAATTAACTGTGGCTCTCTCGTTTGACCGAACAGGACCAAAATTCTAAATGTGAACCCTTTGAAACCTATCCATCTCGTATCACCCTGTGGCCAACTGGCCAAGGATCATTAATTTTTATGTACGTACCATCATTAATAACATGTCTCATTAAAGAATATCTGAGCAGTAATTAGGAAACTTTATTTTTTACTCTGATAAATCATTGGACAATTAACAAGGTAACTAAGCAAGTTAAAGCACCTTTAATTTGGAACCAAATTAAGCAAATCTTCATTGAACAATCTAGATCTTATCACATCTCAAATAAAAGAACGACTCAACAGTATACATCTAGCATTACCAGTCATCAATTTGATTACCCCAATATTAATTAAAGTTCAGTCAATTTGCTTCTTTAATTCTTCAATCCTTTCTTCATACGTGAGTGCTCCAATATGAATATACAAGATTATATGAATATTCAAAAGCTTATTATCTTAGTTCTTTGACAATGTAGAAATTAAAGTGAATTCAAGAAACAAGAAACTAATTAAAAGAAAGAATCACTATCCGGCCAAGTAAATACAAATTAATTGAACTCGGAAACCTAGCTACATTACATGACACTTTAGTCTGTACTTGATATTATGTCTTTATTTATTTCAATTCATTCAACATAGCTAGTTTGATTTGCTTATTTTTTAATATGTTGAGATTAATACTAAGTTGTTCACTTGATATGAATATAAAAGATTATATAGATCATCGATGAGCATATGTGAATGAGATTCAAAAGCTTATTATCTTAGTTCTTTAACAATGTTAAAATTAAAGAAACAAGAAACTAATTAAATCCGGCCAAGTATATATACAATTGCACTCGGAAACCTAGCTAACTACATTACATGACAACTAAATATTATGTCTTCACTGAACTCTTGCATGGATCTTCAGAGACGAACGGGTGGGTCAAAAGCTGGGCCACCGTCCATCTCTTGCCGGAGTCTTTCTGCAAGCAACAATCCACGAAACTACGGAACTCCACAGATGCCTCCTCCGGCAAGCTCGGCGGGTCTCCGAAACATATGGCGCACATTAGGGTACCCCAGTCGGGTCGCTGACCCGGAGGCAACAGAGGGAAGTGGCCCACGTACAGCTCCATGAGGGTCAACCCCAAGCTCCAGACATCACCCGCATAAGCGTTGTAACTGCCGCCGTAGGCTTCCGGGTCGAATCTTTCGGGGCTCATGTAAGCGCAAGTGCCAACGTAGGAGTTGCATGTGTCTAACGTACGGCACATAATCTTGCTCACCCCGAAGTCCGCGATCTTCACTTCCATGTTGCTGTTGACCAGAAGATTCGCCGGCTTGATGTCGCGGTGGACGATCTTGTTGGAGTGGAGGTAGTTGAGGCCGTTAAGAACTTGGCGGGCCACGTGGGCAAGCTTTTGTTCGGAGAAGAAAGAAGTGCCGTGTTCTCTAAGCAAGGTGTCTAGGGTTCCCGAGTCCATGTACTCCATAAGAATTTCCACGTCTCCCGACGCCTGATTCTCAAAGATTACATGGCAGCGGACCACGTAGGGGGAGTCCGTGCGGCGGAGGATTTCCATTCACGTGGGCAAGCTTTTGTTCGGAGAAGAAAGAAGCGCCGTGTTCTCTAAGCAAGGTGTCTAGGGTTCCCGAGTCCATGTACTCCAAAAGAATTTCCACGTCTCCCGACGATTCATTCTCAAAGATTACATGGCAGCGGACTACGTAGGGGGAGTCCGTGCGGCGGAGGATTTCCATCTCGCGGAAGATTTGGCGGCGGACAGTGGGGTCGGAGTGGCCGCCGCGGACGAGCTTGAGAGCGTAAGTTGCAGAAGTAAGCTTGTGGCGGACTTTGTAGACAGTGCCGCCGTTGCCGTGGCCTAGGACTTGGAGTTTCTCAAGGTCCGCGGAGGAGATTGAGTCGTGGGCAGTACTGACAGCGGTGGTGGTGGTGGTGAGGGCAGCAGGTAGAGAGAAACATGGGCGGCGCACAGAGAGGTCGGGCAAGGCGAGGTGGACATTGAGGTGGCGGCGTTCTCGAATAACAGCCATTACTCGATAGATTTGAGTGGGATCAGTGCCATGAGTGTGTTGTTTATATAGAAGCTTTGGTTAATTTCCTTGTATAAGTGGGAGTGAAAAAAACGCGGGAGTGAAAAAGCGTGTGAGAATTCGAATCAGAGTGTGATATGTTGGGAGTGCCAGTGTGAGTGAGAAACAGAGTGGGTTTATATAAAAGCTTTGGTTTTCCTTGTGTAAATGGGAGTGAAAAAGCGTGCAAAAGTTTGTTGGTTTATAATATCTCTGGTTTTCCTTGTATAAAAAGGAGTAAAAAAGCGTGTGTCAGAGAGAGAGAGAGAGTGTGTGTGTGAGTGTGTTGGTTTGTAAGCTTCGGTTTTCCTTGTACAAATGAAAAATCGTAGAAGGGTTACACAAATATATTGTATACAACTAAATCAATACTTAGTTCATATCTTAACGATTCTAGTTTGTTGGGTACACTCCTAAGTGGAGAAGGATTCACATGATAAATGTATTCAGCCAATTAGGAAGATCGGATCGATATCCGGTTTATTGACAAAATATGGATGGGTTCCGATCGATCCGGTCTATTGAGAAATTTGGAATGGACCAACCCATCAGGCCAGGTTAAGGTCCAGTGATAGATGGTCTGCAAGCCTGATGATGAGGCTGACACAAATTCATGAGGCTTTGGTTGACAAGTTACTGTGACATGTTCTGATCGATGTCAAAACCATAACAAGGTGAAATGGAACATTCGCATAGCAAAAAAGTTGCAGCTAAAGCAATGTCATTTCTGTGTTTTGCATTACACAAGTGAATCCCTTTGGAACAGTGGAAGGGATATAACGTTAATTTAACAAGTTACTCCTGCTGCTCGGGTTACACACTGAACCTAAAGCCATGACACCCACATCAGAAAAAAAAAAAACATTACGATCCTACGTAAAACTATATCAAGAACTACGATTTTGTATAAATACCCTTGTATCCTCCCACACCCAATTACATTATCCGAAAATCTCTTGAACTCAAAAGGTACTTTCAGATTCACATCCATGCAATTGCCAACACTTTGAACAAACAGCTTCCACATAATTTTAGACACCAGCTCGTCAGCTCTAATGTATTCCCCAAAAGTTGAAGAAGCAGTGCCTTTGACATGTCTATCATATCCATATGCAATGCTATCTCCGTCTATACTCTCAAGACTTGCTGAGCTCGATGTGAATCACAATTGAACCATTTGTATACACTTGTTTTTACAAGAAGGACCCTACAACAGGAAATGATTTAGAATAATGAACTCCAAACTGCTGCATCCCCTTCACCACACTTGTCATGAACAAATTTAATCTTCTCCACTGACTTGCAGATACCACTGCAGCTCCAATCAAATGATGCAATGCACACATTACCAGCCTGTGCCTTCCACTCACAATCTGCAGAGGATTCAATTAAATTAAAACTAACCCAGCAATAGACAGATTTATCAAATTTATAAGTTTCACATATGAGTAGTCAAAAATTGTATTCTTGACAAGGAGGTTCCTTGCAAGTAGAGATCAAAGATTCAAAACCCACAAAGCTAATGGCCAAAAAAAGGTATTATTTAGTAAGGAAAGCAAAGTTGCCCAAACAAATTTATCAGTGTAAACTCTTGAGTTCGATCCCTTTTCAAGTGCCTCAGCCAAGACTAATACTCAAAATAATTTTTTTTTTCTTTTAGGTTTGGATGCAAGACATTCACCAATCACATATTTGTTCCAAAAACAGTACCTGGTGGAGTCCCACAGCACATATTTCTCTCATCAATGTGTTCAACTTCAAGACCAATAAACCATGAACCAAGCGACACATCTTCATTGGCATACTTATGCAATATAGGTCTGCAATAAAAGGTTACCACCATTAAACAGAGTTGCAGATTTTATTACATATGGACCCATAAATTAATTACTTTTAGACATACAGGCGAAGGTGGGCAAAATACCAGTAATTTCAGGTCTTTAATTTTCATTTAGAACCATATTGGACTTCTATAATCCTCATAATTTTGCAAATTTCAAACCAATGACAACAATAATTTGAAAAGTTACATTAAAAAAAGTTTGACGTCTTACTATATATTTCTTATCTCCAACACAAATATGCCAAAATTTCAAAATCTATAATGAAAACGGATAGATAAGATAACTTAATATATTCTTACTGGTTGATGGAGATGTATGTAGCTAGATCCTTTGAGATTGCATAAATCTGTCCAGTTGCATGTCGGAAGTATTTGTTCCCCTCCTCTCCAAATTTCCAGTACTCTGGTTCATGGTACTTAACATTCCTATAGAATAAAGAAATATTAGAAAATTAATAGCTCCTCCCTTAAGGCACATGCAAATTGAAGAGCATAATTATCTCTCATCAACATAAATGCTTCAGGATAAATACTTTTGAGCAAGAACAGGTCCAGATTTCATACACCCGATGTACACTCTAGGCTTTGAACGATGGCGGGCAAGAGTTGTAGCTAGCATACCTACACAAGCAAGACATGTGACAACTCATCCTTGGTGACAATAATTTTGTCCTTTTTTTCCACTAATCAAAAGTAAGATAAGAGCAATGCAGCAGCACGTCATACCCAAATTGACATGTACATCATCATCCACCTTGACATAGAAATCAGCATCCCATTTTGCAACTGCAGTGGTGAAAAACATTTTCGTTTTGGCAGACAACTCATGATAACCTTCGACATGTTCCTACAGAGTAAAACAAGATTGAGACCAAAGTCCTGGTAGAATTTTCTTAGCGGTAGTTCCACAGATACAAAGTTTTATGTCTTCTCTCTTACCAGCCTGAGGAAATCCTTATGTTGCAAATCTTCTGAATCAATGGCTCGATCTAAAATGCTGTTGGATGTTGCACTGTATAAATGAAACAGATACCACCCACGTCAGTTTCAAAATCAAAACCGTGTTGTGGCCTCTACATTTACATATATTCCTATTCTACACGTTCATATTCTTTTCACAGAAAAAGAAAAATGGCAGGCCATAGTTACATCAGAATGGTCAGTGACAACATGAGGCCCAACTTTACCAGTAGATCATACTGCATGTAGTATAGGTTTTTACATAGCCAAAGAAAAGTTCGAAATACATTGTAAGTCTTGATATCTAACATTTTGACTTTGAAGTAAAGTAAGGGGAGCATGCGATGCATAATGTTTTCCCACAAAATGAGCTACCAGTAGATCATACTGCATGTAGTATAAGCTTTTACATTAGCAAAAGAAAAGTTGGAACTAAATTCCAACTCTCAATATCTAAAATGTCGACTTAAAACTAAAGTTAAGGAGAGCATGTGATGCAGAACTTGTTCCCATAAAATGAGCAACTTGTTGTCTCTGGAACACTTTACCGCAGAATGACTGTACTAATACATTGACTTAATTACGTAACTGATGTTAGAGCAGTACTGCTTTCACTTAAAGCAATGACTATATTACAAATGTTATGGGGAAATATCCAGTATAAGTAACATCCATAGGCATCAGTTATACAATTCAGATGTAACCGTTACAAAACAATTAAGGCTAATTCTCTAAAAAGAACCAGGGAAGTCAAATACCTGTGGCCAATCATAAAACGGATAACAATCCCCTTCTCGCGCTCCAATTGTAATAGCTTTTCCCCTGGTAAATCATTTCAGGCATTCTCAGCAAGCAGGCCCATAGGAACATTAGGATCTTAAGTACACAAAGAAAAAAGAATAGCATAGCTATAATACCTTGAGGCATCCAAGTCTCTCTAACTGAATCCCGCCGCTTCCTGCTACTAAAAGCAGTGTTAATTCCAATAACAATAAATGCTTTCTTTCTCGTTGGGCTGTCCTTATGCGGCGGCGAGGTGGCGGTGGAGCCACCGGAGATCCCCATCTCCTTAGAACTCCGAGCTGCCGCCAACTCCATCTGAATTGACGCCATTTGCTTGTCTAGAGATCTGGCACGCCTCCGCGAAAGTCACAATAAGCAGTCAAATTATCAGTACACAATGCAAATTTATAATTGCAACAAAAACAAAGCAACCCAAGTCCAACAAAATCACAACAAGAGCTCAAGTGGTTGCACTCACTGAATTGATTCATGGGTTTTGTAAATTTCGTCCATTACATCCTTGTCTTGTCCAGGCTTCTGATTAAACAGCAAAATTGATTGTTTTAACCAAATAAAAAGGAAACGTTCAAATTTCCACAAAAGGTTTTGAAATTGAAGGGCAATTAATTATTATTACCTTCTTAGTAGCGCAATCTTCGGTGACGATTTGAAGCTCTTGCTCATGACGACGAGTCGAAATGAGCTGACTATTGGATTCAGGTGCTGCCCACATTCTGCAACAACAACAAAGAAAGACACAAAAACCAAAATTTCAGTATTTAAAGAGAAAGAGACCCCTAAAACGCTAATATGCAAATTAATACGAAATCAGAAAGTAAAAAAAAGCGTGACCTGCTTGTGATGAGCATGCCGAGAAGGAAGGAAGGGATGCAGAAAATGGGTATCCATTTTGCAGAGATCTTCCTGGAGCTCCGGTTCTTCATCCTCTCTGCGATTCTGAGTGAGAAAGCGAGATAGAGAGACAGAGAGAGACAGAGAGAGAAGTGATAACGAAGCTGATGTGAATGAGAGACGACCGGTGTGATTTTATAACTATGAAACCAGAGAGTATGGGATTTGAATTTTCTTTTGGCTTTAGGCCTTTTTGGTCCGTTTGATTATTGGACACTTTAAGCTTGGACCGTCAAAATGTATGTAATAAAGTTAGGCATGGAGTCTATGTGTGCGACTTTTTAACGTCTTGTTAATTGGTCATGGCGTCCGTTTCGAGCCGACTTCTGCCCGCCAGTTACGCCACTCGTCAAGAATCAAGATCCGTTTTATTTTATTCGGATGCCTCCACGTACCCGACCCATATTTTGCCTTATTAAAGAGAACTTCAATTAAATGGACCATGGCATAGCGGCCATGTTTGAGACGTTGAAAGGTTAAAATAAATGCAACTTTTAATGATAATTATCTTATAAACATGGAAAATATAGTATGAAAAAACGTGAGTCTCCGAATTTAAGGCACTTTATTTTCCATGCGTATATAGTTATGTATGCTCATGTTTTGTATCTAAGGCTTGATAGCCATTTTGCTCCCTCAATTGTTCCATAAACTAAATATTTGTTTGATTTACCCTTCAAATTTGATTAGTTTAGTGAAAAAAATAATATATGTACACTATATTTATTTTTATTTTAAAAAATTAAATCGGTGAGCGGAATCATAACGGAAAATTTTGTCATTCCTACATTGAACTATACTAAAGGAGATGAGCTTCTAAATTATTAGAATAGTAATTTTTATCTCCAAAATATTAAAAAAGGTTTTAAGTTTAAATATTTCAAACGTATTCAAAGAATATATAAATTAATGTTTTCCAACAAAAGAAATTTATGATTAAAAATTGTAAACAATAGCGAGTTATCTATAATAACTAGTCGGCTCTCTAAAATGAAGGTTTAAACTCTCATTTTTTTAGTAGGGGTCTAAATCTTGTATGAGGCATGGTTCTATGTCTCTTCTCACAATAAAAGGAAACATATTTGTGAATCCAACCTAGAAGAACCCATAAAGATAAAGCATGCTCCATGGAAGAATTTCTTGTTAAAATGCTATCTTGTGTTGGGTGTAGTATTAGATTGGCATATTGTCCAATTTAATTGTAATAATACATGGGACTATTATCCTATTATATAGTTCAGTATTTTTAGGTTATCAAATATGGATTTGATTATTATTTCATTTAATTGTAATTACAATGAGCATATTTTCAAATATGCATGGTTCTTGGAAGGTCATTTAGTGAATAGTATGACACGACGATTTTATGGATATGACTCTGTATTGCATATTGTGTGGCGTTGACGATAGAACATTTCAAGTTCTCATTCCATCACAAATTTTGAAGTATGGAATTTTTTGAGGCCAAAATGCCCAGTCAAATATATTAAACTCTTTAATTTCCCTTCAACATTATGCTAGTAATTTTGTCATATAGCTATAGGTTGTTAGCTATATTGCCATATGGTCTATTTTCTATTAAGACATAAATAACAAGTTATTTTCAACTTGTACATTGTGATGCCAACAGCTTTAGACAGATGGCCTAGTTGGAATCGCATTAACATGTTGTTTGAGATGTTTGAATTTGTTTGTTTACATGTTGTTTAAAAAGGAAAAAAACTAATGTCAAATGGTTCATGTCTTGTCATGTTGGGTTAAAAAAATTTCAGTTGGGTTTATATTATATTTATGTCAGTCATATTTGTTTTGTATCCATATTATATAGTATTCATTGTAATCGTATTGTGTTCATGATCTATGCTCATGTCATCATAATTCATTCCACACCTCTAATTTTACTTACAAGAAATAAATAAAATTCACAATTATCCAAAATTTAATAAATAAAAAGTTGTTGGGTAGCATATATTCATTCACTTTTGTGTTTAGGGAATCAAAATTCTAGAGCTACCTTCATTATAAGGGCTAATCCCAACATCCGTTGACTAAAAACAACCACTCATTTTCTAATGATTTTGACCAAAAGAGAAGGTTCTTTGAAGTCTACTGCTTATTCCATTCAAAATCAAAGGTCACACCTTTAAGCATGGGAACCAAACTTCCTTTTTTTATGAATGAGTGGATGAGCAACACGGTTAGGCTAAAGTTTGACATACCAGAGAATTTATATCTGTAAGTCCAAGCAAAGTAGCGAATGTATTAGTAATGCATGTCCATAAACTTCAATTCAACTAGCATGAGTAGGGTACGATAAAGATAGATATATTAGATTCAATTTTCTTTTCAATTTTCAAATAAGCACATTTTAAATGCTTTATATCGATGAACAATTTTTATATATAGCTCCAATAATAGCATTGGATCGGTCGGACTCTAATTTGTATGTATCTACTAGGAAGTTTCAAGTTTGAATTTGGTTGCATGGCCCTTCTAATCTTGAGTTTCACTCTCAAGTGGTGATGTTGGCCAATTTGCTTGAAAACATATTTGGTCTATGTCATAATTCTTTCTTGCGAAAAAAAGTAGCGGAATAGATGTGGATAGTTTGCATTTTGTTTGTATTTGGTGAACCCCTCCTACCTATCGGTGGTGCAAATCTACACATAATTTGCATTTTAGTTTTGCATGATAAAAGCTCCCTTGGTCTATGTAGTCGAAAATTCTTTGATTTGGTTAATGTGTTTTATGTTATTTGTAAAATGAGGACAGTTTTAACAAACTCACATTTTCAATTTTTGTTTGAAAATCAAATAAAAATGTTAATACATGATTTTTTGTCATTTGGTAGTAAAACTCACGAGTTTAAACAAGTTATTAGTTTTTAATTTAGAAAATTACAAATAAATCAATAAAACATTTCTAAATTACAAATAGGTCAATGCATAATTTCATATCCTATAATAGTCAATGATATATTTTAAGAAATTACATTTTAGTCAATGGCCCACCCAATACCTAATTTCTTTTAAAATATTAATTTTATTAATATACTTTTTTGCCCTTCTATTACTTTTTTAGAAAATTGCTTGAATATAAATAAACAAAATATGATCACATAATTTAAAACAAAATTATAAATAAACTTAGTAAGTATATGACATTGCTCAATCTATTGGCTAAGATTAAGCATTTTTAATCTAAAGGCTAAATTATCAATATAAAACAAAAATATCATGTTTCTTCATTTTTAATCAAAAAAATTTCAAAACTAAATAGATGACAATAATTTTTTTTAAAGGTGCTTGAATTGATTATGTTATGTTGTCATTAACATTTTTATCAAGTTGTTTTTGTTATACGAATTATACATTTTACATAAAATACATGCTATGTTCTAGTACTTCTACATCCATTTAAAATATTCTTAGTTGAAATCATTTATGTGGACTTTGAATAATTTGGGACTCGATTAAGTTCATAACCTACACGTGGGCATAAGGTTGTACGCAATTTATCAACTCATGTTTGTATTGACTAAGATAAGTTTCAGTGGATATACAATAGTGCATGTTTTTTTCTGCATGGAAAATTGAAATTAAAGTATATCAAGATTTATAAAAAAGAATAAATATATTTATGATGACAACCAAGTATATTATGTACATTGAAATGATATGAATAATTTACTTAGTAGCTCATTTTACAGTTGTAAAAGTAAAAGACTTGAATAATTTACCTAGTAACTCATTTTACAGTTTCCAAAGTAAAAGACACTATATTCAAGTTTTAGTTTTGGACACTGTACGATGCACCTACTGATTTGGAAAAAATGTGTGGTGTGTTAAAAAAAAAAAAAATTTGGACACTATGATGCAGCTACTGATTTGGAAAAATGTGTGGTTTTTTTAGTATATGTGTGACAGTATCTGTTTAGATTTTTATAGATACTAAAAATCAGTATCTGTATGACAATATCTATATGAATTTGCATATGTTAATTATCATTTTGACACTTTTATAAAAAGTAATGAGAGTATCTACAACATAATAAGTAGAAACATTACTTTTAAAATTGAAATCATAACCATTGTCGTTTATCTACAAACTTAAATATAGACACTGTCACACATATACTGTTCTGACCCCGAGACAATGATATTGAAAACTGTACTGTTTGATAAAGAGTTTTGATTTGGTTTTTGGTAAGCAGAAACTAGACATCTTAATGGTCATTTCAAGACCAAGATCACCTTAATCGGACCTCAGATGCATTAGTTATGCATTTTCTAAATTGAACTTGAATTTCTGAAATCTATCAGATAGCAACTATTTTCCTTTCTCCCATAGACACTGTCACACATTCACTGTTTTGACCCCGAGACAATGATTTTGAAAACTGTACTGTTTGACAAAGAGTTTTGATCTGATTTTTGGTAAGCAGAAACTAGACACCCTAGTGGTCATTTCAAGACCAAGATCACCTTAATCGGACCCCAGATGCATTAATTATGCATTTTCTAAGTTTACCATAAATTTCTGAAATCTATCAGCTAGCAACTATTTTCTTTTGCATATCTGATTTTTTAACCTCTATTGTGTTCTTTATGATTTCAACCTAAATCGAGATTAATGGAATGATGTTAGACCTTTGTGGTTTGGTTTTTGTACAGTAGATCATATGATTTGAGGTTGTGGGACATTAATTACTCAACTTTTGGATTTAGAGAATGAGCATTACTCCCAAATCTTAGGCTAGATTGATTAATGAAACTATACTAATCCACAGCTCCAAAACAATTAATATTTTTGTGAATGAACCTTTATATGTCTAAAATTATTCAATCAATTTTCAAAGTATTTGGACTTATACTTATATTTTTTTTAAGCTAGATTGATTAATGAAACTATACTATTACACAACTCCAAAACAATTGATATTTTTTGTGAATGAACCTTTATATGTCTGAAATTATTCAACCAATTTTCAAAGTATTTGGACTTATACTTATATTTCTATAAATCTAAGAGTATACCTTGCCCTTATGAATCTATTCCTTGGCAGTCAACTATGTTTGATTAAACAGACACTGTTAGACAGTGTATGTTTTAAATTTCAGTATAATATGCACACTACCTGACAGTGTCTAATATGTTTCTAAAACTGTGCAACAATTTCCTGTTTAAAATCAATATATTAGACACTGTCACTAATATGTTTTATAAACTGTGCAACAATTTTCAATAAAAAATAGTGTTTAATATGTACACTGCATGTGTCTAATATGCGTTTTAAACAAGAGGATGAACTAAAATAAGATGAAAGGGAAAAAATGAGGTAAATGAAAAAAAAAAAAAACCTTAAATGTTGCAGTAAAAAAAGGGATAAAAGGAAAAAAAACTGAAATATACATCTTAAATAGGAGTATAAAGAGAAACAAGATGTAAAGAAAAAAAAGTGGAAATGGAAAAAAAAAAAGAAAAAANAAAAAAAAAAAAAGGCTTATACGTTATTAATACTAGTTGATCAGTCGTAGAATTTGTCTAAAATAACATTTGTTGTCATCCTACAAATGTTAGGTGATTTATTATGTTAATTTTACCATGTGTCAACTTGTGGTTATTATTGATCTCTTTGTAATTTTTATAATTATGAGACATTGATGATGTCACTAATATGTAAGCAAAATGGTAAGAACGTAGATACACCTATGTTTTAAGTCTAGTTGTTACTCTTTATTTTTATTTTATTACATTTTAGTCAATGTCCATTATTTAGATAATGAATTGACCATTATGAAATTAGAAATTATTTTATTGATTTTTATGTTATTAACCCTTTTGTTTATTCATATTCAAGTAATTTTCTAAAAAAGTAATAGAAGGGCAAAAAAGTATATTAACAAAATTAATATTTTAAAAGAAATTAGGTATTGGGTGGGCCATTGACTAAAATGTAATTTCTTAAAATATATCATTGACTATTATGGGATATGAAATTATGCATTGACCTATTTGTAATTTAGAAATGTTTTATTGATTTATTTGTACTTTTCTAAAGAAAATAAACAAGAGGTAATGTGATACATGAAAATTAGTTTTAAGAAATAAAGTAATACAAAATAAACCTGAGAGGGTGATATGAAAATTTGAAATAGTTTCAGGATGAAACTAATAATAACAAAAAAAAAATATAATAATAAAATAGCAAATTACAAATAAATCAAGAAATAATTTATAAATACCCAAAATGTAATTTCAGTTTTCAAAATGAATAAGTGGATATATAATTGAATTTTGTTATGGTCAATGGGCCTAGCTCAATGTCTAAAACGTTTCAATATTCCTCGTGCTAAATTACCATATTGTCTTAGTTGTAGCTGTCTATGACTCTCACTCTCACTCTCTCTCTCTCAATTCTCATATAGATCACTGCTAAGCCTACAGGGGGCTGAATAGGCATGCACAAAAAATAAACCAAATTTTAACTTTACCAAGTTGAATTAATATGCACTGGATTAACAAAAATTATGAGATGATCAACAAGGCAAATTAAACAAATTCAATCACGAGAACACGAGAGTTGTTAACGTGGAGAACTCTCCATTGGGTAAAAATCGCGAGACCTAGTTCAAAAAAGCAATCCATTATGTAAAATAAAGATTATAACCAATGACTTGATCTAAATCCTACCTAGACACCTTCTAGTTAGAAAAGACTAGTCTTACGCCACTTGTAACTAGTCAATTTCACCAATTACTGTGGAGATCTACTTGCTAACAACCTGATGACAAGAAATCCTAAACCATTCTTCAAACTTGATGCAATGAGTTCAACTTTTGATGGATGAACATTAACAGCATGAATAGATTTACAAGGAATAATCTATTCTATTATCTATGTTAAAAACACAATGAACTAGCTTATATGAAATGTTTATGTAATCCTTGTTCATATCATAGCCTTTTAAGTGTATAATGTGTGAGTTGAAGGTAATTATGTGAAAGCCTAGTTAAAAATGGAGAATAAAAAAACTAACATTGCGAATGAATAGTGAGGACTGGTCCTACCATGATAGGATCGGTCCTACAATGCAAAATCGCAAAAATAATCATCTTGGAGGACCGGTCCTTTTGGTGATAGGATCGATCCTGTAGTGTAGAACACCATAACAGACCTTTTAGAGGACTACTCCTCTTAGTGCCTTAAATATTTTTTTGGAATTGGGGGTTGAAGGTTTATAATTGGAGTTGACTTATAATTGGGGTTTTAGGTTTATAAATGAGGTTTAGAGTTTAGAAATAGGGCTTAGGGTTAGATTGGGGTTTGGAGCATATGGCTTAGGGTTTAGGTCTTTGGAGCCCACAACCCTAGAGGTCAACACAAACTTATCTATTGATTCTTCATGTATTGTGGGACAATTTCTGTTTTTATATATGCATGATTTTTAGTGATTTGTGTTTTTTTTCTTTTTTTCTTTTTTTATGTTTTTTTAAGGGTTATAAATTATTAATTTGCTTTTGGTTTTGGATTTAGCTCCCAACTTTTGGGAAAAGCCCAAAACTTGACAGCTAAACCCTAATTTAAAAGTTACAAAACAGATACTCTTCCACAATCACAAATTCAAAAATTTACATGTCTTCTAGTATTGCATTGGTCTCTTAACAATGTTGTTTCAAATTCTAAATTTTATTTGACATAGAAATAGTTGGTTTCTTCTCTTTTCATTTTTGGATATATAGTATGTCTTCATTGTCATTTAAATTGGTTTAATATTTACATAATTTCATATTCTATTGTACAGTGACTGATTGAGTTTATATTTGAAAAGATTTATGAATAAAACTTTCCATACTTAGTTTGGTGTTTTCTAGATGCTTGTATGCTAGGTTTTTCTTCTTTGTGTCTAGTTTTAATATTTTTTTGTTTTCGTATACTATTTTGGTTTTTTATGCAGTCATAAAATTTTTGGTTTATGTTGCACAATTACCAAATGAGTTTATATTCGGAAATGAAGTTTTGGATTATTCTTTTCAAAATTCTTTAAATTTTTCAGTTTCTATTGGATAGTTAATGAATTAGTTCTAGATGTATATGAAACTATGCAATACTGGTTTTGTATTTTCCATTATAGTGTTGAATTATTTTTTAATCGGTTTTATGATTTGAAAATTATAGTCTCTTTTTCACAGTTACTTAATGAGTTTATATTTGGAAATGAAGTTATAGATGATTCTTTTCAAAAACTTTTGAATTTTTAGGGTATGTTGCACAATTATTGAATGAGTTCTTGTTTGTTTTACTGTATGAAACAGTGCAGTATTGGTTTTGCATGTCCATTGTAGTTTTGAATTAATTTTTAAATGGTTTTCTATTTCAAAATTTTTATTCTATGTTGCATAGTTGCGAAATGAGTTTGTATTCGGGCATAAAGTTTCGAATGATTCTTTTCAAATTCTTTGCACTTTTAGTGTCTGTTGCACAATTACTAAATTTGAAATAAAAGCCTTCAAACTTGCCATTATTACAATCATAACACCAATTTGTTTTAAATTTTTAACTGCACACCTTTCACCAGTTTGTCTTATCTTTGACTTTTTCATATTATTGTATTGAGGAAATTACAAAAATTGTGCACTTATTATTCGTTATGTCTTGTTTTAGTCCACAAATTTATTTAAGTTTCATATTGGTCCATTAATTGTCTGATGTGTTCCATTTTTGTCCCTCAAAGTTAACTCATTGGTATAAACTTAAGGGGCAAAAATGTCCGATTTTGCCCAATTTTGACCGAAAGAGAAAATTCAGATAATTTGTAGACCAATATGGTATTTAAAAAAATTTGTGGACTAAAACAAGACTTAGCGAATAATAAGTGGACTATTTCTGTAATTAACTCTATTGTATTTGTTTCTTTGCTTTTCATTACGTACTATATTGTATTTGTTTCTTTGCTTTTCATTACGTACTAACTTTCTAACCAAAGCTAATTGTACTTTCTAACTTTCTAAACATATTTTTATATTTGTTTCTTTGCTTTTGCCATATTTACAAGGTTTATTGTTATTGACAACCATAGTTGCACTTATATATTGTTACTGCAATATGGTCCGACTTAAATATATTGTTACTGACAAGTGATAACAACCATTTTAGTGTAGATTTGCTAAAGAAATTGAACCTCAATCTTACAAAAAAAATCCCCAAATCAAGCTCCAAATGTAAATGAAAAAAAAAAAGAAGCAAAATTCAAGAAAGAAGATGAGAGAAAGAGAGATTAGAGAAAGGTTAAAGAGTCAGAGAGACAGAGATAGAACAGAGAAAGAAATGAGCGAGATAAAGATTGGCGTCAAAGAGAGAACAAAGAAGGATAAAATAAGATGAAGCAAAATTGTCATTTTCAAAAGTAATTAAATTGACAAGAAATAGAAGTGGACCGAGTGCAATAAAAACAGGGTTGAAAATACAAAACTTGGACCAGTTGGAAAGCCCAATAAAAAAGTAGACTTTAAAGAAAAAAGGAAACCCATAATGGGATTATTGGTAATCTATAATATATATTTTTAATTGATGTATCTATGACTTATTGTATCATAATTTTTAGAGATTCGGTATCATTGACAAGAGAGGTAGAGTTTCCTATCACAAAAGGAATGATGATGGATTTTTTTGTTCATTTCTAAAGGGTTAAATATGTTTTTAGTTGTTTTACTCTAAAAATAAATTTAATTTTTGTGGTTTTAAAATTCAGTTATTGGTCTTTGGATTTTCATCTGTTAATAATTTTGATCTTTGAATATTTATATATATCACTTTGAACTTAACATATACAAATGACAAAATTGCTAATGGACGAAATCCAAATATCAAAATCGATTGGAATTTTAAAACCATGATAACTAAATTCATTTTTGAGTAAAACATACGTACCAAAAATGTATTTAACCCTTTTCTAAATGTCAGAGATTTGTTCTGGTGTATGTAGGCTTCAGGATCATTTGAGCAACGTTGTAATGTTCTGAGAACTATATATATGAAATCCAGTAAAAGAGCTCTATCAATCTT
>QANT01004275.1:0-35654 GCA_003254885.1 Purshia tridentata | reverse complement strand
AGTATGTAAAAATGATGTAAATTGGACACTCAACACGAACCCACCAACACGCTAGGCTCGACGAGAGGAAGAGATCTGGGCAGGTAGGAGGTCGAGTCGTCGCCGGAATCGCCAAGATCGCCGCCGTGACGCCGACTATGCACGCGTGATTCTTCTCTTTCCGGGCTGTTTCACGGGAAACCGCCACCACTGGAAGGAAGAGAGAGAGCCGGCGAGCACGGGAAGCCAAAAACCAGGCCAGCCCACCGCCGGACGCGCCCCCACGCGCCGGCGAAAGGCGCGGCTGGGAGAGAGACTCGCGAGGAAGAGAGAGAAGCTTCGGGAGAGAGGAGAGAGAAAACTGTGATTTTCTGGGGTTCTGTGCCCTTTTTAAAAACCAACTTTTCCAAAATTACAACCTTGCCCCTCTCTTCACACGTCCGTAACTTTCAAACCGTAGCTCCGTTTGACGCGTGCTACGTGTCTACGAACTCGTGAGGACGAGACCTTTCCAACGAACCCAAAGTCAACACGAAAAGTCCTCCCGAACAAAAAGTCAACTTTTGCCCCAAGTTTAATAGTCAAACTTTAAAATTCGAAAAAATGCCCAAAACATTTTACTTTTCAAATGAAATCCCGAAACTTTTAAAAAGCTTTTCAAAACAACTTTTGAAAGGTGCGGGATGTTACAAAACTAGTGAGAAAACTCAGTGAGTGGACAAAGATAACAAGTGTTTAAACTTAAGTTATAAAAATCCATTTATTATAACAAACTACAAAAATAAATAAATTTCGAGACCTCACGTTTCTCTTTGAAAATCCCCCAGTTTTTAAATCACTTTCAAAAAAAATCCACTCAAAACTCTTGTCACGCCCCAACCCTCGGGCACGTGAAAAACAACTGTAAACTGGAAACTATTTCCTAAAACTGTGGGCCCTTTTCTGAAACTGTGAGCCATGAATGTAAAATAAATTTACTGAAAAACAACTGTAATTTCACAAAACCCTTTACATAAAAACCAAGGTGTAAAAACAAGTTTTTAAAACGCTGCTGGTCCCACTACCTCGTCTTCTCTCCACTGCCTCCTCAGCCTGCTTAACCTGCAAAACAAAACCCTGCATCCAACCAAAGGTGCACCGGGTTTAAACACAAACCCGGTAAGCTCACTAGAGCTCGTATGAGTGAAAACTAACTGTAAACCTCAAATCAGAAAACCAGTAAAAATTAATCAAATAAAGAACCACCTTAATGCCTCAAATCAAAATCAAATCACAAACCAGAAATCACAAACCTTAACTTGGTTACCAATCCTCTAAACCAATCAAATCCACTGAAATCAGTAAAGCCCCACTTATCCTCAAATAACCTTTAAACTGAAAAATCACCTCGAATTAGTCCACAAGATCCTGACCTGGAAATCCAACTAAATCCTCCAACTGAAACTAACTAATCCTCAAATAACCACTACTACTCAAATCTCTTACTTAGTCCTTTAACCTCAATTAACCTTTAAACTGTCGGGATTTCCAATCCTAATTCCGTACCCCCCTTAACTAGAAATTAGCAAACAAGCACACAAAGCAAGCAAACTAACTGAACTGAAAGTTAACTGAACTGAAAATTAACTGGACTGAAATTAAATGAATTCACTCACAAAACCGAAACTAATTTCACTCACAAAACTGGGCTTAAATTTCACTCACAAAACTGGGCTTAAATTTCACTCACAATGTACCACACGAAAAGACTGAGCTGCCCTTCGTGGCTCCTTTGCTCGGATTCCAAAAATCCGGCAACACGACAGCATCGGAAATACAATTCCCGAGCCAAGTACCCACGGGTTCGGGTGATTGGCCCGAGGCCAAAAACCAAGGAATGGGTCGCTGGCGCCACCACACACAGCGGGACCCACGGTGCTCAACTGCACAAAAACTGAAACTCACGTTTAGCAAAAACGAACTACAGAGGCACGTAGAGTAGGTGGAAGGGACCAAAACTCAAACCTGAGTCGATGACCAAAAGTGGCCGAAAAGGGAGGAAAAATGGCCGAAAAAGCCGTCGGCCTACCCACGTCGATCCGCCGTCCACGGCGGTCCAAAGGACTATCGGAGCACACCAACACGCTGGGCTCGACGAGGAGAGAAGATCTGGGCGGTCGCTGAGCCTCGTCGTCGCCGGAAACGTGTAGATCGCCGCCGTGACACCGACTGTGCACGAACTAGAGATCGAGTTATGGGCTACTCTGGGCTGAACGGCGGCCAAGGGGAGGAAGAGGAAGGAGGCGCGAGCATGGCGAGCCAAAGACCGGCTTCAGCCGCCGCTAGACGCGCCCCCATGCTCCGGTGGAAGCTCCGGCTGAAGGTGTAGCTCGCGAGAGGGAGAGAACGTGCGGGAGAGAGGAGAGAGAAACTGAGAAGTTTCTGGGTTTTTGGGCCTTTTAAAAAGCAACTTTTCCAAAATTACAAATTTGCCCCTCCCTTCACACGTCCGTAACTTCCAAACCGTAGCTCCGTTTGACGCATGCTACGTGTCTACGAACTCGTGAGAACGAGACCTTTCTAACGGTCCCAAAGTCAACGGAAAAACTTTGCTCGAACTAAAAGTCAACTTTTGCCCCCAAGTTTAAAATCTAACTTAAAATTCTAAAACGCTCAAAACGTTTTACTTCTTAAAAACAAACCTAAAATCCTTTTAAAAGCTTTTTAAGCAACCTTGGAAAAGTGCGGGGTGTTACAACTCTAAGTAAAATCCGCATCTGAAATCCATTCTGAAAACTTTGATAAATCAATAAAACTGATTTGAATAAGAGACCTCTCACCCAATCCAATATCCAGCAAATCCTGCCGTACATGCGCAGGGCCCATAACCTGCCGTACATGCGTAGGGCCCTCAACCTGCCGTACGCATGTAGGGCCAATAATCCTACCGTACGTGCACGCAAAGTCACCCCCAAAGGGCAAGGCCTCTCGGCACACGGCCCAAAGCCTACGTGTGTGCTGTGATGGGTCCCAAAGACCTATACAAACTGATATCCTGGAGAGATACTGAATAGGGTGATTTGAAACCATAACTTCAGAACTTCTTTTTCCAAGATATAAAATACTTAACATTTTTCAAAAACCACGACGAATAAATCCTTAGCTCAAAAGTCCATTGAAATCCGATATATTCTCAAACTCAAGCATGAAAACATTTTTGAGTTTCTTTATGTCTAGCCAAAGGATAAAACCCAAAGTAACTAATTCAATGTCCGAATTCAAATCAACACTTTATTAAGAAATTCGGAAGCCAAACTCACGAACCAAATAATATTTCTAAATAATTAAATCAAAGCTCAAATAAACTCACAATATAAATATAAATTAAATCAAGAAGTTTATAAAAAAGTCCACTCATAGAGATAGCCTAGCCTTGGTCTCCGAATGGATCGTCCCTGGACTCGGGAGTGTCACCAAAAATCTGGACCGATCGTGGCCGGAAACAGCCGGAATTGGTGGAGGAATTCGCGGTGCAGCTGGGCTTCTTGAGCTCAAAGCTACGCGTGGGGGCAAAGGCTGGCGAGGGGGAGAACTGGGGTGGTTGGCCGGCGGCTGGGGAGTCACCAATGGGGGCTTGCTTGATCGAAGGAGTGCTGGGTCGTCACACAAGTCGCGCACGTCGCGCGCGCAGAGGGAGAAAGAGATTGCGGGAAAGAGAAGAGGGAGGGCTGGGGGGCGGCGGGTGGAGGCTGAGGAGGTCGCCGATGACTGGTCTAGCCGGAGGCTGGCCGGAAATGGTAGGGCTGGGGGGGCCTGTCGCGCGTGTAGGGGAGGAGGAAGGAGAAGTCGGGCATGGGGGCCTCCTACGCGTGGGGAAGAAATAAGAAAGAGAGGGAGAGAATTCCAGAAATTTCTAGAATTTTAAATGCCATTTCATCATAATTACAAGTTTGCCCCTCCCTTCACACGTCCATAACTTCTAGACCGTAACTTCGTTTGAAGCGTGCTTCGTGTCTACGAACTCGTGAAGTCGAGCTCTACGCAACCATGTCAAACTCAACTCCGAAATCCTAGAAATTTAAAAATCAACTTTTGGTCACTTGTCACGTTCATAACTTTCTACCCGTGGCTCTAAACAACCCATGTTGCGTGTCAATGAACTCGGGAGCTCAAGACCTTCCTAACGGACCCAAGGTCAAAGCTAAAATCTTACTAGAACCAAAAGTCAACTTTGGGCCCTATTAGAATTCACTTAGGAAGGTACAGGCCGTTACAATTTCGTTGCCTAAAGTCTCAGTGTTATATTTGGTTGTATTTATATGTAGTAGCTCACATCTCGATTGTCTTTCCAAAGATCCAAACCATTCATTTTTTAGTTCCTCACTCAAAGATCATACCTGCAAACAATTAGTTCAATCAAAACTGTAGAAGTTAGGTAACGGTGGGCAAACTTATGAACGATCATAGTTTTTCTAATGACAATCGAATGGGTAGATGAATTTCGATTTGGCTCAATTTTTGCAGGGATGATCTTTGAGAATTAGAATTGAAAATGAATTGCTCCGATAACAACTAAGATCAATATCAAAGATGTATAAGTTAGGTATCTGAACTATAATGTATAAACGATCATGTCTTTTACGTTGACAATTTGGCGGCTAACGAATTCTGATTAGGTCGAAATTTTGGAGCGATGATATGTGAGTATGAAGGATAAAAATAAATGGCTCTGATCGTTAAAATCATTTTATGATTTTTATAATTATTGAAACAAACAAGACTTTAAGGAAAAGGTTAATAAACCAATAGTCTTAATTTAAGTATATTAAATTTATATGTAGAATAACATCTTCAGTGTGCTTTCAATGATCCGAACAGTTAATTTTGTTTTGTCTCATGTAAAGATCATTGCTTCAGAAAATTGCAAGAATTGGACAAGTATAAGATATGTTTTGGAGCGGAAAAATTTTAGTTGACGAAATGGAGTTTTAGGCGACGGAATTTAGCGGTTTAGGCGACGAAAATTTGAATTTTTAGGTTTTAAGTGACGAAATATTAGTCGCTTAATACTTTAGGCGATGAAATTTTTAGGCAACCAAACCATTTAGGCAACGACTTTTAACTTTAGGTGACGAACGTTTTTAGGCAACGAAATAGGTTTCATCACCTAAAGCCCCACACCCCTTAACCTGACTCCCTTTCCTTTTCTTCCTCACTTTCTCTTCTTTTCTCTGGTTTCCCCCGTGCCGCTGCTAAACGCTCTCTCATCTCTCATCTTTTCCGCCGCTAAACGGTCTTCTAAACGTTCTCTCATCTCTCTCTACCGCGCCCTCCTATCTCTATCACTGCCGCGCCCTCTCTCTTCCTCCTCCTTTCCGCCTCTTCCTCTTCTCTCTCTCTCCACCCCGCTGCCTAATCCTTTCCCTGTAGGCGCCCAAAGACCTGAAAACCCCAAATCCCCCAAAGACCCAAAAACCCCAAACCCCCCAAAACCCGAAACCCTCCCCTCCCAAACCCGAAATCCTCTCACCAAAACCAATAAATCCCATCCCATAAACATCTAGAAATGTTCACTGCCGCTAGCCCATTTGGTAATTTTTGGGTTTTTTTTTTTTTTTTCATATGATGGTTTTTTGTTTAATTTTTATGTAATTTCAGATTTTAGTTGGTGTTTTTTTTTAATAATGTGGATTTTTTGTTGTAATTTGCAGGTTGATTTTGGATCTTTGGTGGACTTTGTTGTGGATTTTGGATTTTTGGTGGACTTTGTGTGGTAATTAATTGATTTTATGTAATTTTTTTGTGGGTTTTATGTTTTTTGGTATTTATCATATTTTGTTAGTATTGAAATACTTTAATTGCTTTGTAGGAATATTGCAACCATGTAGGCGATTTTGCGGAGTTTCGAGGTAAATTAATCAATGTTTCATAATTGTTTCTTTTAAAAAAAAAATTGCATGATTTAGACTAATTATAAATTTTGAATAATTATATAAATTAGTTAAATTATATAATTTAGGTTTATTTTATATTTTAGATTTATTATGAGATTTAGCTTAATGATAAATTATATATTACTTATTGTTATATTTTAAATTTTTTAGTTCATATTTTTTTTAATTGTCAATATATTTATGCTGTTTTAGTGTTTATTGGTACATTGCATTTCTATAAACCTTAGTTCCCGTTTGAGAGTTTATTGGTAGCACTTGTGAGCAATGGCGCTCGGCGCGCCAATAAACTCTTGAATTGTCCAATAGTCGATAGTTTGGGAGTGCACATTGTGTGTGTTGTGATTTGTGGATCGTACGACGTTGTTTCGATTAAGAGATTTTTGGTGGCATCTCCTAATGTTCTTTGAGTGCATACTAGATATATTTTTTTCAATATCTACGTTGTGCATCTGGAGAACTATAAGGAGATGCTGCCGAAATTATCCCAATCGAAACGTCGTATGAATTGCAAATCACACACACATAGTGTGCATTCTCGAATGGGATAGGACCTTGACCGGAGGCATAAGGAAGGGAATAAGTGGCGTATGTGAATCATTATTTGCTTCATTATGGTATGGTCATGGAAACAGGCGACATGGATCAATCTTGGATTCAAATGAAGGACTGAATGCAGGAAGAATATTTAGATGGTGTCGAGACGTTTATTGAGGCAGCCAAGAGACAACTCCAGTCGGGTCATGAACTAATAAGGTGTCCATGCCAGAAGTGTGTCAACACTTTTTACAAGACATTGCGTGAAGTGAGAATTCATTTGGTTAGATTCGGAATGTTACCTAGTTACACAACATGGTATCATCATGGTGAACAGAGGATGGGTGCTTCATCTTCTTCAAACCCGAGCCCAATTAGGAATCCTACTTTGGTTGATGATCGTGATGAAATGATGGGTATAATAAATGATGTCTATCCATATGCGTCGCATGATCAAGATCAACCTACTTTCGAGGGAAGCGACAGTGAAAGTGATGATGATGAGAATGATATTGGTGTTGGTAATATGGCTGGAAGTGCAGAGTTGCCTAATGTTCACTCTGAAGTCTTGGAGAAGTATGAGAGGTTGTTGAACGAAGCCAAGCGAGAAGTATGGCTTGGTTGCAAGAGATCGATGATACAAATCGTCGTTGAATTGATGCATTGGAAAGTCATGTTTGGGATTTCGAATCGGGGTTATGACCATTTGATGGGGATTGTTATTTCATTGCTTCCAAAGGAAAATAATTTGCCACAAACTCATTATCAGGCCCGTAAGGTGTTGAAAGATCTTGGTTTGGGGTATGAAAAAATGCATGCTTGCAAAAATGATTGTGCATTGTTTTATAAAGAAAACGAATCGAAGGACAACTACCCAGTGTGTCTTGAGCCGAGATATTAAATCAAGTCTAGAAATGTGAACAAAAAGATTCCTTAGAAGGTGTTGCGGTATTTTCCACTAAAGTCGAGATTGCAACGATTGTATTTGTCTACGTATATTTCCGGTGACATGATGTAACGACCCGTACTCCGTAAGGTACAAATTTTTCACGGTGTGCATTATAAGCATGCCGTAAATTGTTATTGTTTACGGCGAGCTGTAACGACCCGTACTCCGTAAGGTACAAATTTTTAATTTTTAATATGGTTTGGGGCCAAAAGTTGACTTTGGATTTGGATGAGATTGGATGTTTGACTTTGGGTCTATTAGGAAGGCCTCGAGCTTACGAGTTTATAGACATGCGGCATGTCCCGTTTGGAGGGACGGTTTGAAAATTTTGCACGTGTCAAAGGACCCAAAAGTTGACTTTTTGAATTATAGGGCCCTTGGAGTAGACTTTGACATGGTCAAATAAAGCTCGACTCCACGAGTTCGTAGACGCGAAGTATGCGTCAAACGGAGTTACGGTTTGTGAGTTATGGACGTGGGAAGGGAGTGGCAAAATTGTAAATAAAGGGACATTCCAGAATTTTCTGGAAACAGCCCCTCCTCTTTTATTTCTCCATTTCTCCCCTCCCAGCCCGCAAACCAGCTACTTTCACCCTCCTTGTGCGTGTGTCACCTCTTCCCTCCCCCAACCAGCCATTCCCGACCAACACCCAGCCGCCGACGCCAGCTGCCGCGACCCCCGACGCCGACGCCAACCTCTGCGCGCGCCGCTGCACAGAGTGAAGTTTCCAGCCGCCACAACCTCCAGTTCCGGCCAGTTTTTCCGGCGTTCTCTTGCCATTTAGGTGGGTTTTCTCCCCCATTATTCCTCCATTTAAATTCTCTTGGAGTTAGATTGTTAAATTGAGTTAATTGAGACATGGGAAGAAATTGGGATTTAGCCCCAAATCTGGAAATCTGGGAAATTGTGGCTTGGGTGCGAAATTGGGGTTGAAAATTCTAATTTCCAACCTTAGGACATGTTAATTGTGGTTTAGAACCTTGGGCTTTAAGAAAAAATGGAAGAAAATTGGGAATTGGTGGATGAAGCTTGGCCATGTCGGGTAGTTGCTGGAAAATTGAGGAATTGATATAAATTAGTGGTATTTTAGCTAATTACCATCGTTTAGAAATCTAACCGGGAGTGTGGAATGATGGGTTCGAAGGAAAAGGCGGAAATGGTGAAATTGGGGTTGAAAACGCCACTTTGATTTGGGGTTGAGGTTAGTCCGGCCCATTAGTCGTGGAAATTAGAAATCTTCGTGGAGTTTAGACTTTATTAAGCTGCCCATTAGTCGTGGAATTTAGAAATCTTCGTGGAATTTAGAAATCTTCGTGGAGTTTAGACTTTATTAAGCGAGCTATTAACTTGGGTGGTATAGAAAAGACTTAGGTTAGCGAAACCCCCAATTTTAGACATAGACGGACACTTTAAGCGAGGGAACTAACAACGTATTTATTTCTTTCTTATAGGGACGACACCGGAGATTGAGGGCGACCCAGCCGAGCAACGAGACTAGACCCCTTGACTGTGAGTGGACTTCATTTTTTTATTTAAGTTTCTTAAGTTTTAAATTTAATTCATTTCGTATGTTTTGCGTAGTCATGAATTTCGAATTGTTATATATATGGATTTTGGGATTTGGAATGCTATCAATTGGTTTTATGAATTGATATATATTTTCGTCAAATGATGATTGAGATTGGGTGAAACCTATTTAAAGTACGGTTTTTGCGGGAAAAGTTATTGAATTCTCCAAAATTTTAAGAGCGTTTCCAAATAGAATTTATTCAATTTTTAACGTGGATGATTGAGTACGGATGGATTTGGATTTTAGTGAGCACCCACTTAGTACCCGTCTTGGATTATGGAAGTATATAGGTCTTTGGGACCCATCACGGCACACACATAGGCTTTGGGCCGTGTGCCGGGATGCTTTGCCCTTTGGGGGCGGCCCTGCGTGCACGTACGGCAGGTATGTTGGCCTTGCATGTGTATGACAGGCCCTGGCTCTGCACATGTACGGCAGGATATTGGCCCTGCATGCGTACGGCAGGTTGTGGGCCCTGCGCATGTACGGCAGGCTATACGGGGAAAATTGGGAGCGAGCGGAATATTCGTTTTAAATCTTAATATTTGGTTTATGAGAAGAAGTTCTCGGAGTTATGCATGATAAAGATTTCGTTTGAGAAATCGCAAAGCATTTTACTAGTTTTGTCCAAATGATTTGTTAACGAACAATTTAAATTTATTTCAAAAACTGGGGGTTTTCATGAAAAGTTTGTGCGATTCTTATGTAAATTTTCAGTTAATTGTAAAAATTATTTTATTTCGTCCACTCACTGGGTTTGGCTCACCTTTTACCTCGTGTTGTTTCTTTTATTTTCCCCCAGGTAACTGCGGTGGTGCGGTCGAGCAGGAGAAACGTCGAGGATCTCATATATTTTGGAGACTTGTAAATTTTCCACCCATGTCTTATTTAATTATTACGGCCTACGGTAGTTGAATCATCACGGTGTAAATGTCACAAAAGTTAACGCAAGCGTTGCTTAGTTCCTTTTTATTATTTCTCATATATTTTGGAGACTTGTAAATTTTCCACCTATGTCTTATTTAATTATTACTGCCTACGGTAGTTGAACCATCACGGTGTAAATGTCACAAATGTTAACGCAAGCATTGCTTAGTTCCTTTTTATTATGATTACGGGTCGGAGACCCCTGTTTGTGGTAGGGAAGCTGGATTAGAAGTGTTATTTACAGGTTGCTAAAGAAAGAAAATTCAGGGTTAGTCCAATTTCAGGGGAGGTTCTGCCGAATTTTCGGTAGGATTTTCCTTGACCTTGGATTCCCGCAGGGTCACCCCGAGTTCAGGGGTGGAACTCGGAGAGGGTCCTGTCAGTGGAGCCATGGTCTGCAAAACAAAAATAACATGCATATCAGTTTATAAACACATCGAAATAAACAATTTATTATTAGAACACACATGGACAGGGGCAGTATCACTATTGATAGAGACAGGTATGTACACATATTTAAACACTTTATTACAAATTTGATAAGATACACATAAACAACTGGAATCAGGTTTGGATTTATAAACTAAAATAAGATAACGACAACATCATAATAAAAAAGAAGCATAAGACTTCCTATGCCTAATCAATCCATATGCCTTCGCCTCCAGGTCGCACATATCCTTTTCCACTTTCACTAGATATATCATCAAACGTCTCAACGGGAGGTAAACTGGTGGTAAATGGTTGAAGGTCAACTGCAATGTCACCCAACTCATCTTCCCATGCACTTTCATCTCTATCTGGGGTTGACAATACAACAGACCACCTCGCATTTGCCGGGTCTTCCACATAAAACACTTGTTTTACTTGTCTTACCAACACGAACTTGTCTGGTTTATGACTTAACCTACTCAAGTCGACCAATGTAAATCCAAGTTCATCTATCTTAATGCCATTTTGATTCTCAACCCAATCACACTTGAAAATGGGCAGCCTAAACTTGTAATAGTCTAATTCCCAAATCTCTTGAATCACACCATAGAAGACCATATCGGTGATGACAGGGTTTTTATCCTTTGAACTGGCAACCTGCATGGCATTTTCCAGTAGGTAAACACCACTGTTTTGAACTGTTCTTACGTCATCACGTTTCTTGGTGTTGAAATGAACCCCATTAATCTTGTAACCATTAAATTTTGGGACTTCCAAACATGGTCCATCAGCTATCCACCTCAAAGCATCAGGTATGTCATTAGGTGTAATAGCAAGTTCTTGCTTCACCTACAAAAATAACCATTCATATCAAATATGGCATCTGCAAATATGGAGGGAGTATGATTTTAAAATTTAATACTAAACTATTGTACCCGTTTTTTAATCCAAGGGATGAAGATTCGGTTGTGCTTTTCTTGTAGCCACCTTTTCTTTTTCTGGTTCTTGGGATATTTCTCTTTCAAATACCTCATATGTTCACTATAATAATAAGAGACATGTATCAACTTCAAATTTAAAAATTAATAATTATAATTAAGATTAACTTTAAAGCTCAAAAAATGCACTTACTCAATATACTGTTCAGCTTCCGGTATATTCTCTAGAACATAAAGATGTGCTTGCTCCAATTGGTCAGCATCAACCCGCTGTATAGAAGAACCTGATAGGGGCTTAGTTTCATTCAAAGAGCCAAACTTATGAGAGGATGGGATACCAACTGTGTTGACTTCATGCATATGCTTAGAGCAAAACTCTAACGCTTCTTCTGCAATATAACCCTCTGCTATGCAACCCTCAGGACGACTACGATTCCGTACATGCACCTTTAACACCTTCATATATCTTTCAAAGGGGTACATCCATCTAAAGTAAACTGGTCCACATAACCTCACTTCTCTAACCAAGTGGATTGTTAGATGAACCATAACATCAAAAAAAGATGGTGGAAAATATTTCTCAAGCAAACACAGCGTGACTACTAGATCCTCTTGAAGTTTATCTAGTGTCGATACATCAACAATTTTATTGCATATAGAATTAAAGAAAAAACATAATCTTGTGATAGTATATCTCAAGGGCTTTTCCAACACAGAACGAATGGCCATAGGGAGCAATTGTTGCATTAAGGTATGATAGTCATGAGACTTAAGGTCTAGAAGTCTTAAATCCTCCATTGATACAAGACTTCTTACATTTGAACAATAGCCTTCAGGGACCTTCATACCCTAAAATGATTTGCACACAGATCGCTTCTCCTCTCTAGATAAATTCCAACTTGCAGCCGGCAAGTGCGTCCTTTTTCCACAAGTGTTCGGTGCCAATTCAGTTCGAACCCCCATGTCTAACAAATCCAACCGAGCTGCAACCCCATCTTTTGTTTTTCCAGGTATGTTCAACAATGTACCAATAATACTATCACAAACATTCTTCTCAACATGCATAACATCAAGAATATGCCGAACATGAAGGAATTTCCAATACTCAAGCTCAAAAAATATTCACTTCTTCTTCCAACAAGCTCTAGCTTCACCCTCATGAAGGGATTTCCAATACTCAAGCTCAAAAAATATTCACTTCTTCCTCCAACAAGCTCTAGCTTCACCCTTAACCTGTTTACTCTTGACTTTCCTCTTGCCAAAAGGGGGAAAATTTTCATTTTCAACTTTTTCTAGGACTTTCTCTCCAGTTAATGGTATAGGAGGTGATGCTAATTCCTGTAAGTTATTGAAAGCTACTTTTTGCCTTCGATAAGGATGATTGCGTACTATGAATCTTCGATGGCCTATGTACGATAATTTATTACCATGTACCAACCTATGAGGTCTCGTCTCTGATCCACATATTGAACATGCATTATACCCTTTCACAATACACCCAAATAAGTTTTCATAGGCTGGAAAATCGTTGATGGTCCAAAGAAGTACAGCTTTAAGAGTGAAGTATTCAGACTTGAATGCATCATACACTCTTGGAACTCCAACCCATAAAGATTTTAAATCATTAACCAAAGGTGCTAAGTACACATCTATATCATTCCCAGGTTGTTTATGACCAGAAATTAACAAAGTCAGCATCATGAACTTCCTTTTCATACACAGCCATGGAGGAAGATTATAAATAACTATAATAACAGGCCAACAACTGTATTTGCCACTCAAAGAACTATGGGGATTGAATCCATCAACTGATATTGCTAGCCTAAGGTTTCTTGGATCTTCGAAGAAGCTTGGCCACTTAAAATCCACTAATTTCCATGATGGGGAATCAGCGGGATGCCGCATATGTCCATCATTTCGTTTTTTATTTGCATGCCAAGTTAAACTTTGTGCTGTTTCGCTACATTCAAATATCTTTTTAAACCTAAGAATAATAGGAAAATACCACAAGACCTTGGCAGGCACCCCCTCTATCACATTTGAATGCTTACCAATCTTCCACCTTGACAGACTACAAGTGGGACAACTAGTTTCATCCTCATATTCCTTTATATACAGGATACAATCATTAGGACATGCATGTATCTTCTCATAATTCATTCCTAATGCACATAAAGTCTTCTTTGCCTCATACATGGATATGGGTAGTTTATTTCCTTCTGGAAGCAAATCCCCAAAATCAATAAGGTAATCAGTAAAACCTGCATCGCTCAATCCATGCTTTGCCTTCAGATTATACAACCTTACTAATGCAGCTAACTTAGTGTGTCTTGTACAACCAGGATACAAAGGTGCATCTCCATCCCCAACAACATTCACAAAATCATTAGAAGCGTCATCCCCAAAGTAATCTGCCTCATGACCTTCCATGTCCACTGTTTCAAAGACAAATGGATGTTCTGGTTCAATTTGCTCATTATCCCTATATGCATTGGTAGCTGACCTAGAAGGTTCCCCATGCCATATCTAGTCTTGGTAACTTTTATCAACCCTATTATAATACAAATGATCTCGTACAACTCCAACTCCAAATAAGTTCACATTGTTGCACTTAGCACAAGGACAATGAATAAGCTTCCCATTTCTTGTATTATCTAAAGCAAACATGAAGAATGCTTCCATCCCTAATTTAAATGCCATTGATCTTCTATCAGCCAACATCCATGACTTATCCATCTTACAATTACAGTCACAAAGAATTAAAGTAAAGTTGTCAATAAATATAAGTAGAATTCATTATACTCAGCTAGCCTAATACTATAAAATATTTCTCGTATTATCTAAAGCAAACTTGAAGAATGTTTCCATCCCTAATTTAAATGCCCTTGATCTTCTATCAGCCAACATCCATGACTTATCCATCTTACAATTACAATCACAAAGAATTAAAGTAAACTTGTCAATAAATATAAGTAGAATTCATTATACTTAGCTAGCCTAATACTATAAAACAGTTTTAGTTAAAACAAGTGCATGAGAACACACAAGGACAAGTGCGAATGTAGGCATGCAAAGGAGTGTTGTCAGATTTGTAGACTTTCAGGGTAGACTTTGAAATTTCACCAAAAGTACATCCGAGGTCAGAATAGGGTGATTTTTGTCTTGAAATTACCATTAGGATCTCTAGTTTTGACTCACCAAAAAGCAGCTCATGACTTCTTACCACATGATACAGTTTTCTAAAAGTACACAGTAAGGTCAAACACTAGTACACTACTAAACATTGAGGGTATCTGGTCTGTGTACCAAATGTTTAACTTAAAGGTAAAAGACTGTAACACCACTCCAAATTGTCTACTAGAACAAGTCTACATCAGATTGTTTCACATTGATCTAAAAAATCAAACCCATAATGCAACTGTCACATTAAATGAACACAATTCATTTATAACTCAGATACAATGCTAATAGATATATATATATATATATATATACTTTTGTTTAAAAAAATACAAAGAATACTGCAAAAAGCCACATTAACAGAAAGAATTGACACTAATAGAGAGCACTAACAGGGTTATTACTTATTCCCTTAAGGTACCACCAATACTCATTCTATAGGTTCCATTAGATATCATATTAGAACCAATTAATTTCGCACACACACAACTACTTCACAATTCCAAGCAAGCTATTCAAAGAAAGCAAAGGTCTCAATTTCAATCGCACACAGTATATATATAACAAAGCCTAGATGTTGTGTGGGGTGGTTGCCTCTTACCTCAAGCAATTAAGCACTCCTCCAAGTCCAAGATAGAGCTTCAATAGAATAAATAACCTAATTCAAGAAGAAGAAACAAATAAGTTAGGAATTACTAGCAGCTAGGAAAGGTTTTGTTTGAAAACAAAAGGGAACCCAGCAAACATTATAGCTTCGTTACATACTTGGGTTATTAAATTTAAACTCAATGAAACCCCTTAATGAAACCTAAAAATTTCTTTCTAAAACCCAGATTGATTCAATGTCATGCAAAGAAACCAAAAAAACCCAAAACTCATTTTAAGGAAAACCCCCAAATAACCTAAATCTATCTCAATGTGTGGCAAAAAAATGAATTTAAACAAAATCCTTAATGAAAACCCAGAAACTAAACTAGATGAAGTCAAAATTTATAATCCTGCAAGGTATTTACCTAAGTCAGACATCGAGAGAGAGTATGGGCGATAGCTGGGTTCCATTTTTGAAGGAGAAACGGGGAATCTCTAATCAAAATAAAGATTCGCTCTGGAACAAGACCACCTTTCTGAGCGACGGAGTTGAAGTTGTGTCTTTGAGAGGCAGAGCTGAAGTTGAGCAAGTTTCTGAGCGACAGATCTGATGTTGAGGGAGTCTCTGAGTGACAAAGCTAGCTGAAGTTGAGGGAGCGAGGCTCTGAGCGAGGGAGGTGAAGTTCAGGGAGCAAGGTTCTGAGCTATAGACACAGGGATGAGCGCCTGCTTGAAATTGAACTTTGAGAGGGAAACTTAGAGGGAAATCGAAAGTGAGTGAATGTTGAATAAAAGGTGAGAAGTGATAGTGAATTCTGGGAGCAGTGAAAGTAAACAGATCTACTATTTTGACTAAGTGTTAAGTGATAGAGGGAAAGGAACCTTACACAATGCCTTTAAGCTACACTTGCTTTTTTAATTACTTCACTGTAGACCGGTTTTTTATTTAACTCTCACTTACACAACACCTACAAAATAAAACCATTGTGTAAGCAAAACGAAAACAATCACCACACCAAAAACCATAGGATTTCATGCATTAACACAACATTTTAAAAAAAAACCGTTATGCTTTAAAACTACACTACAGTTTTAAGATAACCGTTATCTATTAAGTGTTGTGTATTTACATTATTGTTGTAATAAAGTCCTTTTGATCTTTGGTGCTGCATTAGTTTGTATTAGTGGAGAGACGGTATGAAGAGCAAGCCCATGGGGTTCAGAGGAAAAATATTTTTTTTTTTTCTAGAGATCACGCACTCTCTACTAGTTTGCATATAACAATCCGAGTTGCAGCTGTTGTTTTATCATTGGCTATTCACACACTTTAAGAGTGCTTTTGTAAGGTGTAGTTAGCTCCTGAATCATGTTTAGAATCCATACAATGTATATTTGTTTCTTTGAGCTCTATTCTTTAATGCAATCTCTGAGGATATCAATTGGGTAGCCTAACTAACTTGTGTTTTGTATTCAAAATCTTTATTTTTGTTTTGCTTTGCTCGAGGACTAGCAAAATTTAAGTTTGGGAGTATTTGATGAGCACTTGATATTACATATAATACCTCTAAATTTATATTTGTTATAGAAAATTACATTTAAATCAATAAAATATTTCAATATTACATAATAGTCAATGTAAATTTTACTTTTCCATAAAGATCAATAGATTTTGAAACTATAACTCACTTTAGTCACTAAACTCAATTCATTTTTGATTTATAGTGACTAAAATGAAATTATAAAAAATTGCATTGATTAAAATGTAATTGTGAAATTTTTGATTGATTTATTTGTAATTAACCCTTTAAATAATCAAATATGAGGAGTAAGTTGAGCTTTGGTCTAAAATATGGAATTATATCTAATTAGCTCAATTTAAATTAAAATAAAGGATAACAGATAGGGTTAATTACAAATAAATCAATCAAAAATTTCACAATTACATTTTAATCAATGCAATATTTAAATGGGTTTAGCCTTTAATTTCATTAACCACTCATTATATTTGCTTAATTGAATAGAGGATATTATATTTAATTCAATACATGTAGGGTGTGGACGTGATTTTTTGGGCAAGTGGGCTTTGATTGAATTGATGAATTAAAAGGCTTATATATATATATATATATTGATAAAGAGAGTGGCGTGGGACCCATTGTCTACTCTAAAAGATGGGTTGCTTCTCAACTTGGTACAAGAAGGATAGAAGCAAATTGATTGAAAAGCAGATTTAGAGAGCAACCGAAGTCAATCAAGAGAGAGAAAAGGAAGAACAAAGAAAATAAAGGAAAGTACTTCAAAGTCAAAGGGGGTTCCCTAGTTCATTAAGGAATGGGCGAGAATACCTTCATGCCCTTTCCTAGAGTAGCTGGACTTTCTAAATTCTGGAGGATTTCTTGGAGACAGTTTCAATTGAAGAGGAGTTCTATATATACAGGCTTGCTGATGCAAGATAGAAAAGGGAGGAGGCAAGTTTAAGGGAGAGAACAGAGTTTTGGGGCGGGACAACATTTTTTTTCTGGGTTTTATTTTATTTTGATTGATGGCTTTTCTTATGGTTTTTTCCATGACTATGAAGAACTAATTTTTCTTTGCTAGGGCTACAAAGTAGCCTAATCATGAATACTTAATTTTCTTTAATTGATGTTAATTTCCAGTTTTTCTCCCTTTTTGAGTATCTTTTGCTGAGTTTAATGTATGCTTGATTTGGATGCTTGATCACCATCTAAGTTTGAGTTAATTGGATGCAAGTTTTAGCTGATGCCATGCTTTACTTGAGTTTTGCTTCTTGCGATTGATACCACAAATGCCTAAATGTAGATGCTATGCAGTTGGGGTTTGTGTGATATTTTAACAAATTTCATAGAACTTAATGGATTCTTACGAGTTTAATTCATCTAGATGCCATAGAGGATTAACATGTAAGGGTACTTTTAATGTAACCAAATGCCATGGCCATTAAATATTAAGGGAACTTGATCATCAATATGGGGGAGATACTGGGAGTTAACATGCTAAGGGAAATAAGTATGATTGGTTATGGTGAATTTGGATGCTCTAGTGCTTTGCCTACTGAATTTTAAATTCTCTTTGCATTGTGAGCTTGTGTTCTTAGGTTCTAATTTGTGTTTTTTGTTGTTTTTCAATTTTCAATTAAAAATTCCCAAATCAATTTTTTTCTCTTTAAAGCTTTTCAATTTAGAATTAGTTTCAATTTAATTGGTAAGAATTCCAAGGATTAAATCAATCTCTGTGGGACGATATCTGTGCTTATTTAGCTATACTATCTCCTGATCCGTATACTTGCGAGCATTAAAATTTGAGATAGTTCAACTAACATAAAAATTCGCAACATTGATCAAGAATTGTCCAATTTTGGTTCTTTTGGCTTCACTACAACAATAATGTTGATAGACATCGGTCCATAACTGATATAAAATACCCAAAAAACTGATGTGCCCCGCAGTAATAACTATTCTCCCAATAGTTATCAGTTTTGAAACTGATTTCTATGTTACATGTTATGTCAGTTTTATTTTATTAACTGATGATTATATTATGTTACATATCATTTTGTATTGGAATAACTAATGTGTAAATTCTTTTACATGTCAGTTTTTTACTCATGTTGATATCGTTATTTATATGTGTATGTTAACTGAAAAACTGATGTGAATATTACCAAACAAATTAGTTTGGTCGAAATAAGTCATGTCTAAATTTCTTNTGAGGAATACAGTGTCATTGAGTGAGTTCCCAGAATAAAATACTTAAAAATCCTCATTTTACTGAAGTATAAATTGAAAAGAAAACCAAAGTGCATTTACTTTCTATCACTTCTTTCAAAATGTCTCTTATCTTAAATTAATTACTCCTATTGAAAAACTTACGTAGTCAGTAGTCCTATATAATCTTTTGTTACCTTTGGAGCCTTTATGGACTCTCTTTACAACAAATGTGAGATATTTGCTCCACATAGTAAGACTGAAGATTGGAAATATTGTTAGCTAGATCATAACTGCTTAAAACTTTCTCAGTCTTGCTTGTCAACTAATTAAGAAGCATATTTCTTCATTTTTTCCTTTCATGGATTTTTTCATGCCTGAGTAGTTTCGGTTGTTTTCCACTTTGGTCCCCGTAGCTTCAATTCTTCAAATTAGAAAATTCATCAATGTATGTATATATTTATTTTAATGGGAATTATGGTACTTATAGTTTCCATTTATTCTCTGAAATCTCCTTACAGACGCAATCTTGAGCATGCTGGAGAGGAGGAAGCTCTCATGTTAGAAGGGGATATTGGGGGTGGATTGGTTCTCCAACGAAAGATACATATTCCGAAGAATGATCCCAAGGTTTTCCGGATTGACTCTAGCATTATACCTTTTGACTGCTTATTTGTCGTATTTAACTTGTGTATATTTTCAAGGTGTTAATTGTAACATATGTTTCTTTTCTTTTCTTAAAGACATCTACAATTGTGTTGTTCCAAATCATTCAGGATATCATTCCTTTAAAATGGCTAGTTTTAATAAAATTGTTTACAGGAGTTTCATAGCTCGCTTGTGTCTAATTCTAAAGGTTATTTGACAGGAGGCACATTGCTGCAGCCAGTGGGGTCATGATTTTAGACCAGATTACAAAAGTCTTGGTATCCTCAAGACTCAGTTTCCCAATGTTGCTGTGATTGCTTTGACTGTATGTCATTTATCTATCTTTAATTCTTATATTTTTCAAGGGGAGGCACTATCACACTTCCAGAAAAGCTTCTAGCACTCCTGTTATTTCCATAACTTGAAGACACAAAAAGGCCCCAGTTTACAAACATGTTTCCCACAAACTTAGCATTAACTGCCATATTTTTCTTGTAAAGGTGTTACATTGAAAGGTGTGAGTACTGATGATTCAGACTAACTACTCTGAGTATGAAGCGATTTAGTGAGTGTATGATACGAGATGTATTCCTTCTTTAAAAGAATATGATTAAGTCGGAAATGCATGTCTTTTAAATTTATTATTATTGTTTTTACTGTTTGATCTTCTTTGGAATTTTGTCTATCTGTAAATGTTTTTAATATAGATAGATGTGCAAGGTAGGTGATGCTGTGATAGAGCCAAGTTTTGGAGCGTCATAGAGCAAGGCAAGTATGAGACCCAGAATTTTTACAAAATTTTGATTTGGGGTTAATTTCAGGAATTTTGAGAATTTTCATTTTTGTTTTAAAATTTGTTTGACCCTATAGTTAATTAGTATTAGTCATCCCGAGCACGTAGCATTTTTTGTGGTATTTTTATGAGTCCCGAGCTATTTTCAGTTTACTCTTAGTTTCTGTTTTAGTTAGGTTGAAAGGAGGATTAGAAAGTTTTAAAAAATAAAAAAAAAACCATAAGAAAAAGGAAAGTATTTTCAGAGGTGGTTTATGTTTAAAATCAAGTTTTGAGTTTTAGGTTGTTTTGGGCATGGGAAATTGATTTAGGACACTTTAAACTAGTTTTGGAGGCCTACGGAACCGGTTTAGGTTGTTAGATTTGAAGGGGATTGAAGTTGGTGAAAATCAAGAAATGTGGAAATTTTTTTCAGAAAATTTTCAGTTTCGGGTACCCTAATTTGTGCTCAATTATCTGGAGTTTTAACTGTCTAATTTACATGATCTTTATATGGTTGTAAAGAAGAGATGCAAAACTTTCCAACGAGTATAAGATTGCAGAATTTGGAGGTGATTTGATAGGCCAATTGAAGGGCCAAAATTGAGAAAAAAAAAAAACAGAAAGTTGTAGAAAAATAGGAAGTATTTGGGAAACTTTTACGATTGAAATTTGACTTTATTAAATTTGGTGAATAATTCTATTTGCAGTGACATTATGTGATTATATTTTTTTTTCATCCTATATGATATACTTGAAATTTTTTTATTTAATTTTGCTCTATATATTTAATTATTTATATTTATTGCATTTGAGCATGATGGAACATAAACATGGAAGTTGTTATTGGAACAAATTGGGAGGGAAAGAAGGTATGAAATTATTGGAACTTTTTTTGTATAGTTGAGTCCAAATCTCAATAGGTACTAGATCTCAGGTCAGCCCATTATGCAAGGTTTTTATTGGGTAATTCTTGATTGACGACAAGGAGAAGGACAAGATGACTAACAAAAATGAAATTTAGGTGAATGGTATTTTGGATGTTAGTGTATATATTAACCATTCGAGAACACAATAGCAAAATGCATGGTATGGGACGTGCGGTTTGTGCGTTTTAATATATATAGGTTAACGGGAATAGAAATAGTGCGAAGTTGATTGGCAGTATTTTTTTTTTGGTAGACGTGAACCGAAGTTGGAGTTGGTTTTGATTTTGATTATGTGTTACATTCTAGTTATAGAAGTTACTTATATAATTAGAGTGCAATTCAGCTCAATTCGAGATTTATTCTTAATCTTGAATCAAGGTGTGACAAATTTGGTATCAAAGCATTTGATTTTGGAGTGAGTTGTGACTTGGGTCATAGAAGTTTTGGTATGAGAGATTGACCCTGCCGAAAGTGTGTAGATTGTAATAGCCAACCGTTGGCTTTGTACCTAGTGGTAGGTGAGGTGAGGCAATCAATCACAGTTGCCTGGGAATGGAAAAGGTGATTGTACCTTGGAAATGGTTATTCTACCTTAAAAAGGAAAATTTTTAAGTTCACGAAATTTGAATTTGTTTGATTGAAAAGATAATATTTTGGGTAAAATGTTTTCTATTTGGTGAGCCATAAAAGATTTATTTTGGGAAAGATTTGATAACTTGCTATAGTGTTGTTCCCTTACTCCTTAGAAGATTGGAAATGTATGAATGTTTGTTGAAGTTTGTACCGAGAGAAGTAACCCAAACCCTTAGAAGCTACTATATAAGATTATAATTTTCCGATGTGGGACAACACACACTTCAGATGGTTATACTTACTGAAAAATCCAAGGAATTGAAAAGCCTAATTTACATGTTCTTTTCCTATTCTTGTACTTTATGCAAAGGAAATAGAACATAACTATATTGAAAATTCAAGGAAAGAAATTTATAAATAAATTTGATTAAAGATAAGAACCTAATGTAGATTGAGAAGTATGAAAACAAGAACTGGAGAACCCTAATTCAAGCTTACAAACACATCCTATTGTTAAATAGAGTAAAGGAATTCCTATGAAAAAATTGAAAAAACATAGTTTAATTATCATCAATAGTAGAATAGTACTTAAAGGACTTACAAATATTATCATGTAGATGCCATAAGAATAGGGAACACATATATGAAGGAAATAAAACACACCCACCCCCTTGAAAAAGAGATTATATCGACTTTGCTAGAAGATCTTTGGGTGAACTTGTTGCCCATGTAAATTTCAAACAATATGGCATGAGTCGAAACTGCAATAGGTAATGTAATTACTTATCAAAATAATTGACAATAGTAGAAAAACTCAAATAGGGTAACAGCCTAATAATAGGCTTTGCAACGAGAAATTTCACAATCACATGTTAAACTGGTAAAGTGAAACATTAAATGCTTAATTAAGCTTTTACTCTACATAAATACATATAGAGGCCTTCCAATGAGAGATCCTTCATTTAGTGTTAAATGAGCGATCCCTCTGTGGGGCTACACAAATTGTTTTGTGTCGACCCAATTTGTTCATTTTTTACATCTTTATTGATAGATCATCCTTACAAAACATTAGCCGAATCAGAAATCATTTGCCTATTTAACTGTGATCAAACAAATGGAAGGTTTCATCAAAAATATTTGGTTCATCCATTTTTTTTATCAAAGCTAGATAGGCAAATGGTTTCCAATTTGACTGATTTTTTGCAAGGATGATCAATCAATGGAGATGTAAAAATGAACGGTTCGGATCGATAGAAAACGATTCGTGTGGGCCTCACAAGGGGATCTCTCATTTGATGTGTGCATATATATATATATATATTAGAAGTAATATCATTATGTAGATTATATGACAAAAATATATTTTAGTGCTTAATTACTTACTATAACACACAGTGCAAATAGAAAAAAAAACTCCTTCATTTGGAATAATAGGACAGAAGTAGGGGTAAGCATTTTAACCGTAAGCTGGGTGCACGAAATCAAGCCAGGAGGAAAAAACCAAAAACAACTGCATTGACCAAATTTTGTCAACACAGGCACTAAACCTTCATTAAATATGTTAATACTCAGAGATTTTCCTTGCAAAAAATTAGGGAATTGGAATTTATCTAGACATTCGATTATTATTAGAAAAACCAACATCGTTTATACTTTCAACGATGTAAGTTAACTTCTACATCTTTGATTCAGCTAATTTTTCCAGGAAACTAAATTTTGAACGGTTCGGATTGTTGGAATCATAATTGCATTATATGCTTATACATATATATAAACGAAAAAAAAAATTATGGGATTGGGATTGAGGGCGGCTACTCCTTATATTTCGTCACCCAAAGTTTTCTAAGGCGATGAATAATTTGTTGCCTGAAGGTGCTATTGGCGATGTAAAAAATGTTTTGTCACTTCTTTGGATTTGTCGCTCAAAGGTAGGCGTTAAGTTGAGTTTGTCTCTTAAGGTAGGGCAACGAAATGTTTTTGTCACTGTAGGGTGCTTGGGCGACGAAAAAATGTGTTTTCGTCACTTAAGGTGAGCTTGGGGCAACAAAATGCTCCATCGCCCTAACTTTTGTGGCATGTGCGGACAAATTTATGTTTTCGTCACCCAAAGTTATTTGGGGGGATGGATTTGGGTCCGTCGCCCAATTCAATTTTTCTTGTAGTGAGTGTTGGTCGATGGGTATATGTGATCATTTGATGAGTGTGACGAGTATGCCCATGGTACAACCCTCATATATACTCTTATTGAACAACAATTAAAGGGGTATAGACATTAACTATATTATCTCTTATAAGATATTTGACATATTATCTTATCAAATTAAGAATTAGGAATGTATATTAAAAAATTAACCTAATTAAGAAATAGTATGATTTAAAATTAACAATATAACAATCTATTGAGAAAAATTTATTCGTCGAAGTTTGACCAAAAAATTCATGGATAACTTTATCTAATATCCCTTTTAATCAATTCACACTCAAACTTTTTTGACCCCTTAATCCAAAACTTTTTTACTGTAACACGCTACAGTACCTTTGAGAACTATTACTGTCTAATAGTAACAAATTTTATTTTGCAAAAAAAAAAAATAAAGCAACTTATACAAATTTTATAATTTTTGTTTTGTATACACAAATCAAAAATAGCATAAAACAAAAAAAAAGAAGCTCATTTTTTTTTTTCATATCTAGAGTATTTTATTGTTGAACATTAACAACTTTTTGAACAAAATTTAAAAAATTGCCACTTTCTATTAGAGGACAATCATGCATTATTATTATTACTGTTGAATAAAAGTAATCACCTTATTGTACTATCACCTTTTGTTAATGTCTGCAATAACAATCATAGCCTCTCTTAAATTTTCGAATTTATGGAAAAAAAATTGACAGATATGCTTACATATCTACATATAAAACCAATCAATATGAAATAATAACAATAAACCAAATTACAAACCCAAGAATAAATTAAATCGAAATGGTTACTCCACATATGTTGATTTCTATACAACTATAAGTCACGGCAATGTGAAAGTATAGTCCAAAGTCAAGGGGGGTAAGTTTGCTTTAACTAAGATCAGCTTGCATGCACATTCACATATTATAAACCATTTTCAAGACTAATAACAATATGATATTACTAAAGTTTGATGATTTTCACCACCAAATAATTTACAACAATTGACCAACCAGATCAACCAAATGATTCCATTAGGTTTCAAACCCACTAGTATATTATTATTATAATACTAGCCACGGCGATTTTTCTACATGCATTTCTCATCATCAGTAAGTTGTATAACTAGAGGAACCTTGAAAGCATCTTGCATAAAGGATACAAATTATTTCAATGATAACACTTCATTAATTTACTTTAAAACAACATGCAAGCCGTGGCAAATTCCAATACAAATAAATCAAGGATCATACTTGAGAAAGAGGAAAAAGTATAAAAGAAAAAGTAATACACACCAGCATAAGATGTTTCGTAAAAGTATCAACATAAAAAGCATATAATGTGAGCTTTATATCCCAATTCAATAAATTCAATAACAAATACGTATTTCCTCTGTTATTTTTTTCTTAGAAAAATTGGATTTGTGTTGAGCTCTAAAGTTTTATTAGCTCCCACTTCAAATTACAATTCTTTAGTTGCTGTGTTAGATTGTATTAATTTGTAACGACCCGTACCTTTTAAGTACATAATAATAGGGCCCAATGTTGACTTCTGGATCTAGCAAGATTTTTGACAGGACCCTCCCCGAATTCCACCTTAGAACCCGGAGTGATCCTGCGGGCATCCAATATCAAGGAAAATCCTACCGAAATTTCGGCAGAACTTCCTCTGAAATTGGACGAACCCTTTTTCTCCACGAGACCTGCAAATGCACTTCTAAGCTCCACAGCTCCTCTACCACAACCAAAGGGTCTCCGACCCAAATTTCAAAACCAATTACTTAAGTTTTCAATAGGTTATCAGAGTCGCGCTACAAAATTTACTAAGAAGACAAAATTTACAAGATTAATTGGTTCCTATAACTTTCAAAGGTTCGCTAAACTGCCTCGACGTCTTTGGCTCGACCGTTCCACCGCTACCACCCGGGGGAAAATTTAAAACAATAAAAAGGATAAAACTAATGAGTTAACTCAGTGAGTGGACATAAACCAAAAATAAGCATTTATAAACCTTTACTTTCAAGCTCTTTAAAATTTCGCAACCTTTCTTTGAAATCCCCCAGTTTTAAAATAACTTTCATAAAATCCGCTGAAAACTCTGTCTTAAAAGTCCGCATCGGAAATCCGTTTTAAAAACTCTGATAAATTAATAAAATTTGTCAAGCTCTCAAAATATTAAATAAGAACTAAAATTTGTATCAAGCAAGAATTATTTTGTAAACTGTTTCGATAAAGAAACCTCTCAGCCAACAGTTACCCACTGAACCTGCCGTACATGCGCAGGGCCCACAACCTGCCGTACGCATGCAGGGCCAATAGCCTGCCGTACATGCGCAGGGCCTACGACCTGCCGTACGCATGCAGGGCCAATATCTTGCCGTACATGTGCAGAGCCAGGGTCTGTCATACACATGCAGGGCCAATATCCTGCCGTACGTGCACGCAGGGCCGCCCCCAAAGGGCAAAGCATCCCGACACAGGGCCCAAAGCCTATGTGTGTGCCGTGATGGGTCCCAAAGACCTATATAATCTGATAACCTGAAGGGCACTGCGAAGGGTGGTTTGAAAATCCTTTTCCCATAAATCTCTTTTCGCCCATAAAACACATAACCTTTCCAAAACTGGGAAATCATTAAACCGACTATAAAATCTTTTTCAGTAACCAAACCCTTGGTACAAAACCCATTGAAATCCAGTATTTTCTCAAACTCAACATGAAAACATTTTAAATTCCTTTTGTCTCGCCGAAGTATGAAATCCAAAATAGCTACTCAATATCCAGAATTTAAATCAATACTTATTTAAGAAATCCGGAAGTCAAACTCACGAACCAAATACATTTCTAAATTAAATAAATCACGGCTCAAATAACTCAAAATATAACTATAAATTAAATTATTAAATTCGTACAAATAGTTTAGGAAACGAAGTCCACTCACAGAGATAGCCTAGCCTTGGTCTCCGAATGGATCGTCCTTGGACTCGGGAACGTCGCCTAACACGAGAACGACAATACGTTAGAATACTATCTCAAATAATAACTGAAAAACTAGAAAGTGTAAGTTCTAGGCCTTTCACTCCATAATCCTAAATTTTAATTTATAAACCAACTTATTTTCCATCTCGACTCAAAACCCATGCCACTAGCTTATTTTTACCCGATAATTTCCTCAATTAACCTCCATTCTATCTAACTTGGTCGAGTGTCGTCCGGGTGACGTTTCGACAACCCAAAAAGTGTCTAATTACGCCCCAAGTCACCATTTCTCCGATTTCCTTCAAACCAATTATTCTAAACCTCAATAGATCGTTCCTAAAGGTGAAAATCACGCCCAATTTAAATTAAATTATCGTAAACACCTTAAATTTCTAGAAATCCCGAAATGGGCATAAGCATCAACGATCAAACTTCCAATTTTCTCAATAATTTCCTAAATTTCTAGTTCCAATCTTCGATTAGAGGTTTCTAATGACGGAAATTACCTAAAACACCCAACAATTTGATTCCATTTCAAACACCCATGCTAAACCTGAATTTAGCCTCAATCCCCTATATTCAATCTCTCACAATTTCTCAAAATTGAACAACTATATTATAGGGGAAGGAAAGCCCAAAAGGAGAGGAGAAAAACCCACCTAAAATCAAGGAGACTGGTGCCGGAATCTGGCCGGAATTGACGAACAAGTGGTGGCGGGCTGGGTGCTTTTCCGGCGTCGTTTCGCGTCGGGGGACAGCTGGCTGTCATGGGGGAGCATCGAGGTGGCTGGCCGGTGGCTGGAGTGTGATTCTCGCCGCCTGGGGTCGCCGGAAATGGCTAGAGCTGGAAGCTCCTGTCGCGCGCACAGGGAGAGTAGGAGAGAGACAGACGCGCAGGTGAGATGGCTAGCTGGGTGGCGCGGGAGGACGCTGGGTGAGGGTCGCCGGTGGCTGGGCAGGCCGGCAGTTGGCCGGAAATGGCGGGCGTCGCGCAGGGGAGAGAGAGTGTGGGGGTGTCGGGCTGGGCTGGGCTTCTTCCTGCTGCCTGCGCGTGGAGAGGGGAGAGAAATAGGGAGAGAGGAATATTCCAGAATTTTCTGGAATATTTAATACCATTTCCTCAAAATTACAAGTTTGCCCCTCACTTTGAACCTCCGTATTTCACAAACCGTAGCTCCAAACGACACATGCTACGTGTCTACGAACTCGTGAAGTCGAGCTCTACGCAACCATGTCAAAGTCAACTCTAAACTCCAAGTAATTTAAAAAGTCAACCTTGAGCTCTGTTATCACGTTCATAACTTTTTAACCGTAACTCTAAATTACCCATGCCGCGTGTTAATGAACTCGTGAGCTCAAGACCTTCCTAACGGACCCAAAGTCAAAGCTAAAATCTTGTTAGAACCAAAAGTCAACGTTGGGCCCTATTAACATTTACTTATGAAGGTACGGGTTGTTACAATTTTAGCTTTGACTTTGGGTCCGTTAGGAAGGTCTTGAGCTCACGAGTTTATTGACACGCGGCATGGGGATTTAGAGTTACGGTTAAAAAGTTATGAACGTGATAAAAGAGCTCAAAGTTGACTTTTTAAATTACTAGGATTTCAGAGTTGACTTTGACTCGGTTGCGTAGAGCTCGACTTCACGAATTCGTAGACACGTAGCATGCGTCGTTTGGAGCTACAGTTTGTGAAATACGGAGGTTCAAAGTGAGGGGCAAACTTGTAATTATGTTGAAATGGGTTTAAATTTCCAGAAAATTCTGGAAATTTCCCCCCTCTTTTTTATTTCTCTCTCCCCTCCTCTCCCTACGCGAGAATAGCCCCCAGCCTCTCTCCCCTGCGCGACCACCTAACCCTTTTCGGCCGACGCAGCCCCTCCGGCGACACCTCCCTAGCTGCCTCTCCGGCCAGCCCAGCCCTTCCTACCCACGGCCCAGCTCCTTCTCTCTCTTCTCTCTCCTACTCTCCCTGTGCGCGCGACTGGAGCTTCAAGCTCCAGCCATTTTCGGCGACCCCAGGCGGCGAGAACCACTCCCCAGCCGCCGACCGTCCCTCCCCAAGCTTCCCCACGCCGGCCAGCCACGTTCCAGCAGGAATTCAGCTCGGAAAACTCCCCAAAAGCCGCCGGTCCTCTCCTTAAATTCCGACCAGATTCCGGCGTCGATCCCCTTGATTTTAGGTGGGTTTTTCTCCTCTCCTTTTGGGCTTCCTTTCCCTTATTGTTTGGTTATTCAATTTTGAGAAATTGTGAGAGATTGAATTTGGGAGATTATAGGCCATTTTCGGGTTTTCCATGGGTGTTTGAAATTGAATCAAATTGTTGGGTGTTTTAGGTAATTTCCGTCATTAAAAACCTCTAATCAAAGATTGGAAAGAGAAATTTAAGAAATTATTGAGGAAATTGGAAGTTTGGTCGTTGGTGCTTATGCCCATTTCGGGTTTTCTAGGAATTTAAGGTGTTTACGATGATTTAATTAAAATTGGGCGTGATTTACACCTTTAGGAACGATCTATTGAGGTTTAGAATAATTGGTTTGAAGGAAATCGGAGAAATGGTGACTTTGGGGCGAAATTAGACACTTTTTGGTTGTCGAAACGACCTCTGGACGACCCTCGGTCGAGTTCTGTAGTAATGGAGGTTATTGGGGAAAATTATCGGATAAAAATAAGCTAGTGGCATGGGTTTTGAGTCGAGAAGGGAATTAAGTTGGATTATAATTAAATTTAGAATTTTGGAGCGTAAGGCCTAGAATGTGCACGTGTTTTTACGATCGTAATTTGAATAGTATTCTAACGTATTATCGTTCTCGTGTTAGGCGACACTCTCGAGTCCAAGGACGATTCGTTCGGAGACCAAGGCTAGGCTATCTCTGTGAGTNGGACTGTGAGTGGACTTCGTTTCTTAAACTTTGTTTATAAGTTCTTTACCAATTTCATGATTTAATTCGTATTTATATTTGAGTTTTAATTCAGTTTTATTAATTAAGAAATATTATTCGATTCTTGAGTATGGAAATGGATTTGACGTACTTGGAAACATTATGATTTCTCAAAGTAAACATATGTGGTTATTCGTATCGTGAAATATTACAGGTTTTTAAGTAAGGATTAATCCAGGGTTCGTCCAATTTCAGGGGAGGTTCTGCCGAATTTTCGGTAGAATTTTCCTTGATATTGGATTCCCGCAGGATCACTCCGGGTTCCAAGGTGGAATTCGGGGAGGGTCCTGTCATCTCACTCGAAGCAAAAGTCAACTGTGAGCCCCATTTAAATATTACTTAGGAAAGTACGGGCCGTTACATAAAAACATAGCAATATTATTTTTTTTTCTAACGAAAGTCATCACACAAGGTGAATTAGTTCAAACAACGTGGAAGTTCCAAATAGGTATAACACCCAAGCCTCAATTTCACAATCATCAAGAACAAAGAGTTCAGTAGGAATGAAGCACAGCCCTTGATAATTAAATGACCGAGTACAAAGGGGTTCATGCTTCTTATTCCAAGGTGGTTAAACACAACAACAAGTGGTGGCTCTACACCCCATATAATAACATGTGTCTAACCCATTCTCTCTTTTGTTTCCCTCACAATCTGAAGGTATGAACAACAAATAATGATAATTAGAATCTGCCCTAGCATGCAAATTCAACATTTCAAATTCATTAGTCCATTTTATACCTATTCAATACGTCCTTTACCCACTTAGCAAACACATGCAACATACTAAGTAGTAAGTTATACGTGTAGAAAACCTAATTTTTGCGAAACGGCTCCCCCTACCTGGCTGCCCAAACTCCAAGCTCCAAGTCTGTCGCTCGTCCTCCTAGCACGTTAAGTCACTAGCATTAGACTAGGCAACCCAAGAATAACTCTTTCAAAGGGTTTGTAACCAAATCGAACATAAACGTTTTAAGAAACCAACTTTTGAAAACTGAGTTTTAAAAACAAGGATTTTCAGCTGGTAAAGCATCCCCAACAAATTTGGAAACAAGTTGGGTTTTTTGAAGACCAAGTTTCCAAAACGCGCCAAACTGTGCACTAAAATTGCACGAATTTTCACAATTTTTCTAACTGGCCAAAAATCCTCAAAATTTCCAGAATGAAAGTAAACTCATCAAAGTTATTTCATAAAAATGTTCAAGTCAAACGAAGAGTGGAACCCTTTCTTTTAAACCCGAAATCCGATGAGAAAAACAGGAAAAACTATTAGTTTTGTGAATTTCCAGTTAGCTTTGAAAAATCATTCCGGGTTCAATACAACTCCGTTTAACTTGATTCTTATCTCTAAAAACCCATTGATGAGTCTAGTTTCACCATAAAAATTTAGGATGGAAACTTCATACCAAACGGTACAAAATTCCATTTTTGTCTAGCAAGCTTAGAAAACACATTTTTTTTCCAAGAAGACTTGCACCAAAGTGAAAACTTGTTCTCCTTGAACTCTGAGCTACCCAAAACGAAACAAGCAACTAAACTATCTAAACAAGAGGATAAAAACAAGATCAAAAGACAAAACTTTTATTCAAAAACCCTAGCTACCCAAGGCTAGCTAGGTAAGTTTTTTTTTTCTTTTTTTCCTTTCAAACCAGAACAAAGAAAACTTTCTCAAGAGCAAGGTAACCCCCCCCCCCCCCCCCNCCCCCCCCCCTCCCCTTTTTTTTTGAAAGAGAAAGTACCCAAATAGCTTAGAAATCCGAAAATGAAGAGGATAGGGTTTATAGTTCCTCACCTTGAAAGTGTTAAGGGTTGGCTCAACACAAACCCTTGGTTTGAGGTGGTATGAAACGAGTTTTATGGGTGTGGGGAAAGTCTTTGTAGTTGAAGAAAGACAATGGACAGCTGGGTACTTAGAAAATAAAAGAGTTCCCTTAGCTTTTGAGTGGCTAGGTCCTTCTATGGAGGTTGTGACTTCTTCCTCAACTCTCAAGCTTATGGATTTGGTGGAGGAAGGTGAGTTTTTCTTTCAAAGCTCTCTCTTGGCAGCACATATGGGTGCATGGGAAGAATGGTGAATATGGGCTGTTTGTTTTCTTTCTTGGGAATGTGAAATGGTTTAAGTGTAGTTGTCAAATTGCATGAGGGAGTGGAAAGGTTGCCAATCCTTGCATGGCTTTGGCGTGAGATGTGATATGAATGGAGTGTGGTAGGCTATCCTCACACTTCCCTCTCTTTTCCTAGGCTCAAGTACCCATATATCATCATTTAAAGGATAAGCCAACTTTTAATCAATGGGGATAAGGCTTACCTAAGCAACCTTTTCCAAAACAAGTCTCACCTTTTCTGTAAAACTTTTGGCATGAAATAAGTTGAAACAAAAGTAATCCCCCATGTGGTGCTGTGACTTCCCTGCTTGGTCACACTTCAAGTGTGCACACACACACACACACATGTACATATATATATATATATATGTGCACCTATATAAACATACATATGCATTTACACCCTTTTATTTAAAATAGATATATGTATAGGTACTTTGTAAAATTTGCATTTTAAAACACCTTAGACTTAAGGTTTGTCTTTAACAAAAATTTGTGATTAAAGAAAAACACCAAAGTTGCCTTTTCTAATTAGCCTTCCCAATTGATTCCAAAGTGCCTTGTCTAAATCATGGGTTTTGGGTATAAGGTCGTGAATTAATCTTTTTGAAGTGAGTAGGGGAGTGCTCGGCTCTCTAAGTCTTTAAGCTTTTGGTTTCCTCTCTTTTTCATTCAAAATTAAAACAAGCAAGAAACAAAGCCAAGTAACGAAACCAAACACATGAGAAATAAGCAAAAACCGGTAGATAAACATGTAAGTTTAGTACAAGTGTCATAACCACAATGTTATTGCAAGTACCAAAAGAGAGTAAGCACTAACTAGCTAACTCTAGGTTAGTAGCGTTTCAAAACAAGGGGCGCACAAAAAGCTCTAAGGAGAAAAACCATAAATCTCACAGCTTGCCCACATAAAAATTTAGGCAAAGTGACCCGACCCAAAATTCTTATCTTTTTTTATTTAAAACTAAGATAAAAATTTATTCAGAAGTGATGCAGCCAAAAAAGGGCCAATTAGGAACAGACTTGCCTATATAAATATCCTAACGAGAAATTGGGTGATTGAACGGGGACTTTGGGAGGAGGAAATTAATTGGAATCCACGAGTTAAGAGTGAGATGGTTTCGTGTGTAAAGGGCATTTTAGTCTTTTGGTACATGAATGAAGCTTCTATAGGTAATGGGCTTCTTTTCCCTTTAAATTCTGTGGAAGAACATGAGTGAATTATGGTTGAATTTTATGGGTTGTGGAAGCCATTTCGGGTTAGGAAGAAATCCGAAAATCTTGGGTGGTTCTTGATGGGTTTTGTGATGATTCTCATCCTAGGAACTTTTAAATGAGGTTTAGAACAAGAAATTTGCAAGGATTTGGAGAAATTGAGAATTGAAAATTTGGGGGTTTATGCCCAATTCGGGTTACCCCAATTTCTGAACTTGGAAGTTGTTTTAAATTGAGTTTTGGTCAATTTCCAGCCCTTAGAAAACCTTAATTGCGATCTAGATGAGTTAATTTGGGAGAAATTATAATTTTGAGTTAGAACCCGCTACTTTGGGCGACAAGAATAGAAATTCCGGATATCTAACTATCAATGTCGTATGGTAACGCCGTTTCAGAACTCAAATGAAGTTAATTAATAGTATAGGTTATTTAGAAATGGGTCGGGTAGACAAAACACAAATTTAGTTGTCAAACGGACACTTTTTGGGTGCCGAAATGAATTTAAATAGGCTCGGCTGCGCCTAAGATTTCTGTGTATGGATTAAGGGATTAAGGAGTGGGGTGTTACCGAGTTGGAGCCGAGAAGGATTAAAATGGGGTCTATTGTTGAAGTTTAGGAAATTAAAATGTCACACGTACTTTAATTTCTGTTGATGTACCAAGTCTAAAGTTTATATCTCGTTGCCTTTGTTTTCTCTAGGACACGCACTCGAGACCGGAGGCGACCCATCCGGAGAGCGAGCGTAGACACTTCAATTGTGAGTGGATACTTTCTCATATAACTATGTTATGAATTTATAATTTATGCTTCTCGTTTGGATTATTGTGCCAAGTCATAACCATAAGGGTTTGGGAAAATAAATCGAATTTGGATTGGATTTTATTTGGCTTGAGTAAAGTTAAGTGATTAAAATAGAATAAATTTCCAAGTTGATCTTTGGCATGATACTATATATGTATATAGGTATATATATATATATATATATGTATATATCAAAGGTTTTACGGAATTTATTCGATAGAATTCTTAAAAAGTTTACCGGATTTGAAAATGAACGAGTATATTTAATTTTTGTGAGTTTATGTAAAGGAAAAAGTTGTTTAAATGTTGGAGTTTCAAATCATAAGGATTTATAAATGCTTGAATCATTATTTTAAATTCCGTTAAGTACACACCAGTTTACATTAAGGAGGTCTTTGGGACCCATCACGGTACACACAAAGGCTTTGGGCCGTGTGTCGGGATGCCATTTAAATTTTTGTGTGTTTATGTGAAGTAAAAAGTCTGTTTAAATGTTGGAGTTTCAAATCATAAGGAATTATAAACGCTTGAATCATAAATTTTAATTTCCGTTTAAGTACCCACCAGTTTTTATATTAAGTAGGTCTTGGGGACCCATCACGGCACACACAAAGGCTTTGGGCCATGTGTCGGGATGCCTCGCCCTTTGGGGGCAGTCTGCATGCACGTACGACATCCTGGCCTGTTGTACGACGGCGAAGCGACGGTACAAGGGCCGCTGAATCCACTTGTATGACGGCGTTGCGACGGTGCAGGTGGAAGGATAAGTCACTTGGGTGCTTAGATGGGAAACGCTCCTTTGAAAATGATGTTCTTTATAATTATCTTCCCTCTATGTGAATTTTTAAAAGAAGTTATTTCGAAAGGATTCTATTTTATTACCCTTTGGAATGAGTCACGCATTTTATTTTATCTATAAATGAAATTTTAGAAACCTAAATTGATTGTGATTCTTCTGTTNTAGTGATTCTGCTGTTGTGTTTTGCCGAAAGTAAACGTTGAAAATAATATTTTCATATGGGGGAAAATAAATTAACTTGCGAGTCCAGACGCTAAAAATTTATTATATTGTTGGTTCTAAATAAACCTTTGATTTAAATATCCACTCACTGAGCCTATCTCATTTGGAAGTCATTCTTGTGTTTTTGATGTTTCCCCTAGGTAGAAGCGGCGGCCCGTAGAAAAGTTTACGCGTCGAGGTGGATCTTCGCTCCCGTCGTTGAGGGTAGAAATCTTTTGACTGTAATACGTATTAGTCATAATGTCTAAATTTTGTATCAACATATGTAAATAAGTATAAAATATACGATAGGCCGGAGGCCTAAAATGGTTGTGGTAGGGAAGCTGAACAGTTAGAAGTGTATTTTAACAGGTTTGATGAATTTAGAAAAGTGACATTTTCAGGGGAAGTGCTACCGAATTTTCGGCAGAATATTTGCTTATACAAGGTTTTTCTAGGAAGGTTAGAAAATTTAGGGTAGTGGGCCCTATGTCCAAGGGACGTGGGACCCCACAGGGTGACCTCGAAATGACATGGAAGGTTTCGGGGTCGGTCCTGTCACATTTTCCAGTAATTATTTCTATAAATGATCTCAAAGCCCAATCCTTGGCTTTACTTGGCCGTCGGACTATGGCCTAATTTTAGTAGCGGCCGGAGTACTAGACTCGACCTCGAAATCGCGGCCTAAATTTGTATTAAATCAAGCCGCACAAGGGCATTTATCATATGATTGCAGCCTAAATATATTTTGGCCC
>QANT01004274.1:0-32114 GCA_003254885.1 Purshia tridentata | reverse complement strand
ATTAGAAAAAGTTATTTAAAAAAAAAAAAACCAAAAAGACCAGCAGCCTCAACTCCTCCTCTCCTCACTCCCGACCATTCCAACACCGGCAACACCCAACTTCCGGTTCCAGCGCCGGAAACCTCCTTCTTCCTTCTCTCTCTCTCTCTCAAAATATTATTCAACTAAATGCACAACCTCCTGGAAGTTGTGCTTTCTTCCCCAATTATCTCCTTATCTTATATCATGCGATGTGTATGAACTATGAAAATAATTAATTTATGGGAGTACAATTTTGTGAACTTATAAACTTTTTCTTTTGTTCTTTTTCTGATAGTAATATAGTATATAATAATTATTGTTTATTTGCAAAAGGCATGTTTATAATTTTGAGAGAACCATGTATGTACCTCAATCATCATGATTCTTTCATTAGAAAAATAAATAAATAAAAAGATTCATATTGATCTAAAACTATATCTTTGCAGCTTTGCTCACTCACCCAACCCATAAATAATTTGGAACTCATAATTAAGTGGAACTTATTATTTTCCTTTTTAGAAATGAACTTGCATGCATGCACGTTCTTGATTATAAACCAATAAATTTGTTTTTTCTTTCTTTATTTTTTATTGTAATCCATAAATTAATTTTAAAATAAAAACACATGCATATGACGACTCTAGCTCATATAAATTAGTTGTTAACATTAAATTATACTTTTAGCTCAAATAAATTTGCTAAATCTTTTAGTTCCCAACCACATTTTTTTATATTAAATTTTAATAATAAAATATTTATCACCTATGAAAGAATATTCCCTATTTCTTGTTAGTGCAGAACAGTTGTTTCTTAGTAAGCTAGCGAATAATGTATTTAATATTAGCCATCTAAAAAACAAAGATCATGTGTTAATTAAAGATCAGATTTTAAGAAAGAAGATCAAATTAACTTAAGTATTCAATTCTTATTATAATTGAAAGATAAACCAAAATACTAGAAGATTTGCCAGCTTGCATGTTGCATAACTATTGACTAATTAAGTACAACTACGTAAAGAAATTCTCTACTTTAATTTATTTATTTTATGGTCACGAGAACTGAATACAATCATCTTTAAATCATAAGTATCTAATTAATTTATATATATATATATCCATTATCCTGTGTAGTTTTCTTTAAAAGCATTATGATAAATAAATTAGAATATTGGGTATTATTTCAGTGGGACTGGGAAGAGGAACACTTAAAAAGTTAAAAAGAAAGATTGAGATCAAAGAGAAAAAGAACCAATTTCGTGGTTCCAAAGCATTATTCACTTTTTTACTGGCCCCTCGCAAAATAGTTAAATTGAAAGCGAGTGAACAATACAAAGCAAGCTAGGTGGGGCCTGGTTGCCCGCGAACGGCGAACCCCAATAATTTCTAGTGCTTGCTATTGACCTCAAGTTAAAACATATAGCTTAATTAACATCCAACCTTTTTTAAAATTTAAAAGAAAAAAGAGAAAACATCAGCAACTATTAACGACTTTTCTTGCTACAGCTCATTTGGGTTTAGAGTCCAAACATAAAAAAATTAAAATAGTGGTTGGATTACATTCATCAGTGACAGTCACTGACAGAAGTCAGTACGTTGCCGTTTCTGTAATGGAGGGCTGGAAGAGGAAGGTCCAAAGCTCTTTGATGATCGAAGTCATGAAGTTAATATACTTGATATGAATGCGTGTGATGGTTATAACTATAAGTAATCTTTCTCTTCGATAATATATGTATGTAAAACCTATATATATTTATATAATGAGATCTACATACATATTGTAATAGAAATCATACAAGACTATTATGTATGTATATATCTTATTTAAACACTTCACCCTATATATATGTTCTCTTTTTTTTCTTTTTTCTTTTTAAATAAGCATCTATGTCTAAAATAACATGTACTTATTTGATAAGAAGTGAGATGCTCTGAATTTGAGACCTTAAACCACTCTTAAAAAGAAGGAGAAAATTAAATATCATCTAATTAATAGTAAGTTGGTGTTTGTTTTTAAATTTAAAGATCTAATGTAGTTAAAACTAGGGGCAAACAATCATTATGGTCTCTGCAATTTAATAATTATTATAATTTTATTCTCGTACGTTGTTTCAATTTTTCAATAAAGTCATACTAGTTTTGAAATTATTTCAATTAGATTCAAAATTAAATTTTCATTATATTTTTAGATAGTAGAATTATTAAGTTAGGAGTGTAATGCTCAAGAAAAAAGGTTATAACCATCGGCTTTTGATTGAAACAATTATACTTTTGTTTTGAAAGTTTTACCATACATATAGTGTTATTGAAAATTTATATAAAATTTGTGTCAAAAATAGAATGCCGCATACCGAGCCTCATTAAGTTACTATGATAACGTGAAATAATTGAGTGATGCAAGTAATGTAACTTGAAAACGACACTTGGGGATGGTCATCGATATATTATGAAAGGAGACCCTACACTACGCCTTAATTAATTTCTCATGTATAATTATTTTACAAATTGTTATATTAAAAAGCATTATACATTTTCCTTATTAACGTTAAAAATAAAAATAAATAAAAATATTTGACTAACAATATCTGACGCTTGAAATTCAAGTCTTCAAGACCTTGGTTTTCCACCATAGGCTTGCTTGCATATGGAGTTTGGTTTCTGCGAAGGCAGGCACAGCTGCGACGCCGCTGGACACCCCTGCAGACAATTGTCCCCCAAGCTGCCGGACAACCCAGAGTCCCCTGACAACAGTCCCGCCGGCGGCTGCCCAATCAGGAAGTTTCCATCCAAATACAACCTCTTCAACGACTTCTTCCTCCCATACTCCAATGGGATTCTGCCACGTAGCCTGTTGTAACGAAGTGACAGCGACGACAGCAGACGATGCGCCGCGAAATTCACCGGCGCATACCCTTCGATTCTGTTGAAGCCCAAATCCACGGCCACGAGCTCGCTGCTGGCGGAGACGGGTTTGGGGATCTCGACACGTGTCAGGCTGTTGTTGGCGAAATTAATTTGTTGGAGGGAGGGGAGGAGAAAGAACCAGGATTGCAAGGTGCCAGAGAACGAGTTTTCGCTGAGTTCGACCACTTCCAACTGAGTCAACCCGTGGAAAGACGATTCCGAGATCGACCCGGATAATGAATTGCGCTTTAGCGCGAGTTCTAGGAGTTTTGGCGGGAGTTTAGGGAGCGACCCGGTGAGCTTGTTGAAGCTCAGATCGAGGCGTCTCAGATTGGATAGCGAATTCATGGTGTTTGGGAGAGACCCAGTTAGAGCATTGTGGGAAATGTCTAAGGATTCGAGGGATTTGAGGTTGGTTATGGAGGGAGGGAGCAAGTTGGAGAACCAGTTGGATCGGAGAGTCAGGGTTTGCAGGTTGGAGAGGGAGGAAATGGAAGGTGGGATTGGGCCGAAGAAGGAGTTATCGGAAAGGTCGAGAGTGGCGAGGTGGGTGAGCTGAGAAATGAGTGGGGTGAGTGTGCCCGAGTAGCCAGCCGGGTCGAGGGTGATCTGGGTGACTCGGGTCGAGTCGGGTGAGCAGCTGAGTCCGCAAGTGAAGTGGGTTCGGTGAGGGAGGGCACATGGGTCGGTGGTGGTGAAGTCCCAAGAGGCTAAGCATGACCAAGAAGGAATGGAGGAGGCTTTGATGGAGGCTTTGAAGGCCTTGAGGGCTGAGATGTCTGAAGGTGAAGTGAGAGCTTGGACTTGGTTGGTGGAGAAGAGAGAGAGGTGAAGAAGGAGAAGGTAGAGGAGGTTGAGGTTAGGCATGGCTTAGTGTTTGAGTTGAGAGAGAGAGAGAGAGAGATGGTTTGAGTGAGTGAGATATGTATATGTAGGAATGAGTGACGTAATATGAATGTGAATGTGAATGTGAAGTGGGGGTGGTGGCTATAGTAAGTGGGTTTTTGGGATTTCAATTGGTTTTGATATATGGTTGGAGAGCACCAAGGGGTGGTATTGGGTATATGGCCCTAGATATTTATTTATGATTCATGAAGGTGAATTTGCTGTCTGTACTCTGAAGGTTGTCTCACATCACATTCACACCCCATGTCTACTTCTTGTTTTATTTTGAAATGCATGTCTCAAGACTTTGGTTGGCTCAAAAGTCTCAAATTGGCATTTTAAAATCTTTCTTTGCTAATCTTGTTCTCATCTGAGGCTTTCTGAGAATTACCAAATCTCTTACCTCTACTTCTAATATGGTTGTTTTTTTATAAAATAAATGAAAGGGGGGTTCCTTAATTTAGTATTAGTGCTGAGAAATAGTTTTATAGTTACAAAACCATAAGAAAGAGTAGCATTGTGATATCCTCCTTATGGGATAAACCATGACCGCGATTGGAAATACAATGTGATGCCATCTTTGACGATGAAGCTAATGTGAAGTGTAAATCGAAAATCGACATGAATATTAGGTTGTTTAGTAGTTACATAACATATTTATATGTTACTGGCGTAGTGGCAAGACTAGGAGAACTTCTCTATATTTTGGATAAGGAAAGTGAAGTGTAGAGAAATTTTCTTACCGCCCTTACGGGTACGAAAATTACATAATCTTATAATTCAATGACTCGCATTTTTTCATGGTTATGTAAATAAAATACGATATTGTCGCCGACAAGGTTGGGGAAAGAAAGGGGATGAGGGAGAAAATGGGGGCCGTCGGTAGGTGGGAAAGGAGGGTTGTGGGGTGAGGTGGGAAGGGGTAAAATTGAAAAGTTTAGAAAGTAGATTGTGGGGTTTCTTTGTTTAGAATCACCATTTTGATCAAATGTGTAAATTTGATCAGTGGGGCGATTGTGTCATGACTCATTATGGTGTGGCTTCCACAGTATGCTGACAGGTGTATATTCTCTAAATAAAGTTTATAATATATTAAAACAAATAATACACATTGTATAAGTCAACAAATTGTATAAGGCCTCCTGGACCATAGACTCCAATTCCAACTAAAACATCCAACTGAAATCCAACCCCACACTGCCACGCTGCTGCAACCAACCATGCCCACAACCATGAAACCCGTCTTCCTCCTCCTCCTCCTCCTCCTCTGCCGCCAAGTGTACGGCGATGGCCGAATCTTGGACATCACCCACAGGTACAGTACGGACATGCCGTCGTATGCGTCTTTTGACGACGGGTTGGGCCAGTTCCTGTGGCTCATCACCAGCATGAAGAACGGCTCCATCGCCAACATGTCTGAGTTTAAGCTCCCCACTCACACCGGCACCCATGTCGATGCTCCCGGCCACTTCTTCGACCACTACTTCGACGCCGGCTTCGATGTCGACACGCTTGACTTGGAAGTGCTCAATGGTAATTCACTATTCATATACATGCTCTGTCTTCGACCAAATTACACTAGTTGCTCTTAATTTTTAGCATGTTAAGACTTGGGTTTTCGAGATTAGATATGCCTGCCCCGAATAAAACTACCCACTAAAATATTGCTAATGTTCATTAATAATTTTAAATATTGTATGTAATTTGTGGGCGATAAAGTGATTGGGCCTAAGCCCAAAGTAAACCAGGTCCAGGGAAAGAAAAACCGAACCATGTACTGAAGCCCAAAGGGCCCACGTGAATCAAAACCCAAAATCAGAAACGGTAAAATTTCTTATCTTAAAGACATAACCCATATAAATCTCGCCTTTAAAGACCCACGAACCCGAATAAAAGCGCCAACGATCAAATGCATTAAAGAACATAACGGGAAGAAAATGGCGCGAAGGTAACGGAAGGATTATCGTTTGCTATATAAGAAAGGTTGTGACCCCATGAAAAGGGATCGAAACCAAGAAAGAAAAGAGACATACTGAGAGATATTTAGAATTATTTTCATTCATTTTGGCATCGGAGTGTTATTGCAGGTACACCCTACGGGAGATTTCAACAATTCAAGGAGACGAAGAAGTTCGAAGCAAGCGCAACGATCAAGTGGTGGGCTCATAGTTGGCTGGTTGATTGTTGATTGTTAAAATTAGGCCCAGCAAGAATTTTAGCATCAACAGAGACCTTATGGACTTTTGTAAACCTTATCAACAAGAAAGAATACAATCTACACTAAGAGGCAATTGCAAAAAATTAACTATATAAGCTGCAATTGCCGCCCAATATACAATTCACTAACCAATTGATAAACTCCACATCCACCCAAGAAACAAACCCCAAAATAGACTAACCAATTCTACTTGACTAAGCCATCCCAATAAACCTGCCAGCTAAGCTACACTATTGGTTGATTGTTGATTGTTAAAATTAGGCCCAGCAAAAATTTTAGCATCAACATAATTGAAATATGATAATAATATACTGACTTGGGTTTTTACTGGGTAGTCAGTATGGTGAGGTGGCAAGCAACTCCCATCCTGAAGTTTTTCTCTGCTCTGCACACACTTCATCTTTCAATTTTAGCATTTTGGTGTTCTTTTCTTTATGATGTTTTGCCTTTTGTACCTTCCATGCATATTGGACTTTAACCCTGTTTTCACAATGATATCATATCTTCTTGATGATTCTATGTGCTTGTATCAATAGGTCCGGCATTGTTAGTTGATGTTCCGAGGGATACGAACATAACTGGTATGCATTTCTGACCATCTATTCCCTATGTGGATGCTTAGCTAATATTCCTAGGGCAAAGTACCTCAGAAATAGTGTACCTTGTTTATCACTGTCTCTTTGATAAAAACAACATGCTCTTTCAGTTGATATGACTTTATCCTTCTGTCCCAATACGCATACAATACTTAATTATGCCCATGCCACGTGTCACTTTACCCTCCAAAACTCATTTTCACCCAGTTTGCCCACTAACCTATGTTCTCTGTTTCCATTGCCTTATTTCGTCAAGCCTGTCATCTTTTTCATTATCCAAGCTACCGTGGTGCTTACATGACAATTTTGATGAGCGTCACATCAACTTGGCTAATGGAAAATATGACAAACTTGAAGAAATAAGGCAATTTAAAATACGGGGCGTAATTTAGGGGGGCAAAAGTTTCCAAAGTAAAGTGAAACACGAGCATAGTTCAAGGGGCGTAAGCATAATTCAGTCTACATACAAATACATAAACCATATCTACTGCTTAAGCAGCATCCAAAACACCAGTAAAAGTAGCTTGATAAAACTATAATTCTACTTATAAATAAGTGATTAGAACATATCATGGATTCTATTTCCTTGATTTTTGGATTTTGACAGTCCTATATACTTGTTACAGCTGAAGTTATGAAGTCCTTAAATATTCCTAAGGGCGTACGGCGTGTGCTGTTCAGAACCTTAAATACTGACAGGTACTAATTATCCTTATATACAATTGCCACAGGTTCAAAGAGCCTATCACTGGCCATTGTAATTTGATCCATTACTCTTTAGCTTTTAGTAATCATGATGATCCGGTGAACAAGAATGTCTCATTTGTTTAACTAGCCAATTTTTGGAAAAAGCAAGGAAAATGTTCTGTCTCAGATGATCTTATCCTCTTCTTTATCATTCCTTCGCACAGTTCAAATCTGGTTTTTATCAATGATTGGACTACTGATTTTTCAATTAATTCAATTTGATGTATAAGTCTGAAAATATTGCTGAATCTATATTAACAAAAAGTTCAGTTCAAAGAATTTTGATATTAACTACAGCTTATTGCAATTCTAGACGGCTTATGTTCCAAAAGAAGTTTGATACCAGCTTTGTGGGATTTATGAAGGATGGAGCAAAGTGGTTGGTGGAGAACACTGACATTAAACTTGTTGGTGAGATATACATGTGCCCCATTTTTTTGTTGATAACACTATTTCCAGACACTAGCTAGCAAGGCGCTTAATTAATTTTCCATTTGCAACCATCTTGATATATGTTGGACACCGTACTGATATCTCTACATGTAGTTGATATTATTTTCAATTTTCTAATTGACCAACATGGTGTCTCAATATTTCATGCAAGGATCACTGGCTAATCGACCAATGCAACCTATTACTTTTTATAGATAATGCAACTGCATGCCATGTCCATTATATTCTTTTTATTAAGTGATAACTTTTTCTGTAAAATATATATTCATTTGAACTGTGACACTATTGGTCAGTATGCATGTATATTTAGGGTACTATAGTCTTATGTTAAGTTCTTTTGCAAATTATATTATCCCATCGATTTGTCTCATATGAAATGCAGGAATTGATTACTTATCTGTTGCTGCGTATCAGGATTTGATTTCATCCCATCTTGTTTTTCTAGAAGGCAGGGTAAGAGAATCCTTGTTTGATAAATCATGATGACAGTTGTTGTCTAGATCCTGACTGTTTTCAGATTCGTTCCTGTTCGTAGATCATTTCCATCCATTCATAGTCTGATAGTGATAAACAACACAGCATGAAAAGAAGAGCACACAACTTATGCTGAATTGATGACTGTTTGATTACAAATGAATGGCCGTGATCTACCAACTGGACCTTTCCATTTCACAAAGAATAAGATTTGATCTTGACCAGTTTTAGTTGACGAAAATATCCAGAAACTTGTAATTCTTGTCATGAGCTACCTACATGTTTTTCTGATTTAAGCAGAAATTCAGTGTCAAGGCTCAATGCTAACACTGCTTTATTGTTTCAGGAAATCATTCTTGTGGAAGCCCTAAAACTTGATGGCATCCAACCGGGAATATATTCTGTCCATTGCTTACCTTTGAGGTTGTCAGGGGCAGAAGGATCACCAATAAGATGCATTCTTATCAAATGAATCGTCTCCTTCATGTTTATATCTATGTAAGTTTTGCATCAATGTTTTGATAGTCTATTCCTGACGACATAGTTGTCTTTGCTATTGTTTTCACCTTGTCCATTTTCCATATGCCTTGTGTTTGAACTTTGAAGCTGAAATGCATCAATTAGAGTCATTTTTCCTTTTAATGATTTTGAGTGGAACACTTTTTTGAGCTGCTCATATTTGTTGCAGGAAACATGATGGTGGAATAAGACGCTATGAGACCAAGTTTCAAGACTGAACATAGATGGTGCTTGCAAGGAATGGTATGCAATGAAGAAATACAGTGACAGTCTGAATACGAATATCGTAATGGTTATGTTCTTACTTTTTATGAAACAACAGAGTAATGCCGTACTTGGCATTGCCTTTATATATGTCACACACAATATTTTCTAAGTAGAATAAATTATAGTGAAATCGGGGCTGTGTGTCTAGCCCAACATTGTAGCATAAGCATAAACTGTAAAGTCATTTGGGTAACAAAATTTAGCTTTAGCTGTAAAGGTACATAAAACAGAGTTGTTACCCTCAGTTTGCGAAACCTTCCTTCTTGTACTATATCATCTGTAATCTTGAGTAATGAAATGAGCACTTATGATGCCCTCTTATGCCTTTTGGAATTGCATTTTCGATTCAAAAGCTTGAGGATATGTATAGGAAGGACTATTGAGCATTTTGCCCATGGTAGGAAGCATGAGCTCTTTGGTTATTCAATGAATTATTGATTAATACACATTTTGAGCAACTATATATATTGAGCAACTATATCAAGTTTTCACTACATATTACTCAAACTCCATTTGGGTACTGGAGGAGATCAATCTTATAGACCAAGTATACTAACCAGACAATTATAGAGAAAAAGAAACTGAAAAAGAAAAACAAATAGCTATGAAGACAAGTTCATTTCTAACATTTATGTAAGCTTACACAAAACTAGGTTGATGAGGCATCAATCAACCTAAGGGTAAGCAATGAACAGAATATATCACCCCCATCAAGCTATAACTCTCAACAAGAATCATATCCTAAAGCATATAATTACTAATTAGCAATCTATTTGAAACTCTAATTCATCATCAAAATTTGTAAAACAATGATGAATTAAGCTCTGATTCATCAGATAATAAACATTATTCAAATTTAAAATGACAATCGAGGATGTCATACTTTGATTTTGACATGACTGGAGTCACTGGATATCATATCTTTTTTATCTCATTTGAAATATGTTTTTCATATTTATTTCTTTATTTTGATCAATTGAAATTCAGTTTTTTTTAAAAAAAATGACCTCATTATTAAGCCGGTTGTAGCCCAATTTTTCCAATGGGCCTCATCTTTCCTATCAAGCCCGTTCTACTTCTACCTTCCACAAACCACGCCCAGAAGGCCGGCATGACCCAACCGTATCAACGACGTTCTGTTAGAAGTCGTACGTGAGCCACATCCACAGGAGCAACATATTTTCCTAGTTCCCAAATATGCCCTTTACAGAAACCCAAATTTCATCAATATCCCAAACCACTGTTGGACTCTTATTAGAAGTTGGGGACCTCTGTTTTGCAAACTGAAATCCCAACCAACAACCATGAAGCTCGTACTCCTCCTCCTACTCTGCTCCCTTTCGCTCACACTCCCCACCCTCTCCCACGCCACCACAGCCTACCCTTCAATCCCCGGCACCGCCGACATCCACCTCTCTTCCTCCGAAGCCGAGACTCTGATTCCCCCTCGCCGCGAAGTGTACGGCGATGGCCGAATCTTCGACATCAGCCACCGCTACAGCACGAACATGCCGGCCTTTGACTCCGTCGACGGGGTCGGCCAATTCCTGTGGCTCCCACATAGCATGAAGAACGGCTCCATCGCCAACAACTCCGAGATGAAGCTGCCCACTCACACTGGCACTCATGTCGATGCCCCCGGACACGTCTTCGATCACTACTTCGATGCTGGGTTCGATGTCGATACGCTTGACTTGGAAGTGCTTAATGGTAATTCATCAATTCACTGTTTGTTTTGTTTTTATGAATTTTGGGGTTAACGGGTTGTTGAGAAAGTCAATGCTATGTGTTCGACGAAATACTACACTAGTTGACATTGACATGTATGTACACTTTTTGGGGGTTTGGATAGGTCATATATGTTACTGTTTAGCAATTGGAAGATTAGCTACGTGCTTTGCAGTTGAAGACTTGGAAGCAGGGTTTTTGTTTTTTTGCTTTTTTTTTTTTTTTTTTTTTTTGGGTGCCCNTTTTTTTTTTTTTTTTTTCTCTTTGGATGCCCTGCATTCTTCATCTTTTTTTTATTTTTAGAATTTGGGTTTTCTTTTAATTGGGATGTTTTCCCTTTTTTTTTCATGCATATTGGATTTCAACCCTGTTTTCATAATAGCGCAGTGAAGGGGGAAAAAAGCTTAGTACTAATGTTGGTAGTATACTAATATTTTCATAATGATTGTATGTGTTTTTACTTTGTATCCATAGGTGCGGCGTTATTGGTTGACATTCCGAGGGATAAGAACATAACTGGTATGTATTTCTGACCATCTATTTTCTATGTGGATGCATAGCCTGCTCTGCTGTTTCAAATGAACAAAACGTGCTAACTAATATTCCAAAGGAAAAGCACCTTAGAGATACTCCCTAGGATTATCTTTATGCCTTTCATAAACTATGTATACTGCTTAAGCAGCAGCTGGAAGGCCAGATAAGTAGCCTTTTGGTTGCTAAAACTATAACTCTACTTGTAAATAAGTGACGAGGACATATCTATTTCCTTGATTTGTGGATTTTGACTGTCCTATATACTTAATACAGCTGAAGTTATGCAGTCCTTACATATTCCAAAGGGGGTGCGTCGTGTGCTGTTCAGAACCTTGAATACTGACAGGTACTTTTATAAAATTTATCTTTGTATACAATTTCCACTGTTATGACTGTATAGTGTTTACAATCAATGGCATATACAAGGTTCTCTTGATGTTCTTGCATGTATCATGCGTGTGTGTATATAGACACATTATTGTATATTAACTAGAGCTTATTGCAATTTTAGACGGCTTATGTTCCAAAAGGCGTTTGACAGCAGCTATGTAGGTTTTATGAAGGATGGTGCAAAGTGGTTGGTGGAGAACACTGACATTAAACTTGTTGGTGAGATATAAATTTCCACTTGTTTTTTTTGAACAGTATTTCCACACCCCTGTGAGAGGGTTCAAAAGTCAACTGCCTCTCACATAGGGGTGTGGAAATAGCCCCATTTTTTTCTTTCGAGCTACCTAGCAAGGCTAGCACTGACTTATATTTTCCTTTTTACAACCATCTTGAATCTTTTGGATACCAGCACTGATCTCTCTCTATATTTCATGCAAGGATCACTGAATAAGATCAATTGATTTGTACAACTTTTGCCGTTTGCAAAAGAAAAAAAATTGATTTGTGCCACTGAGGCAAACTTAACTGACACCTGTTACTTTTTTATAGATAATGTAAAATGGGTGCCATGTCCTTTATATTCTTTTTATTAATTGTGAACTTTCTCCGTAAAATGTTGGCTTTCTAATATTCATTTGAAGCTGTGGCAGTATTCTTCAGTGTGCATGTATATTATCATTTATGTTCTTCATTTGAAGCTGATGCATTTGTCTCTTATAAAATGCAGGAATTGATTACTTATCTGTTGCTGCATATGATGATTTGATTCCATCCCACCTTGAATTTCTAGAAGGCAGGGTAAGAAAATCCTTGTTTGATTAACTCATGAATGACAGTTTTCTCTAGATCCCGACTGTGTTCAGATTAGTTCCAGTTAGTTATCATATCCATCCATTCATAGTCCGACAGTAGTAAATGCAGTATGAGATGAAGAGACCCAAAAAAAAAGGAAAAGAAGTAATAGAAGAGTACACAACTTCTTATACTGAATTGATGACTGGTTGGTTACAACTGAGTTGCCATGATCTACCAACTGGACCTATCCATTTCACAAAGATATAGGGAGGATTATAATCAGTTTTAGTTGATCAAGATATCCAATAGGTGGAATTTATTTTTGCTAGCCTAAAAAACTTTTGATGCTTGTGATGAACTACCTTCACAATATAGAGAGGAAAACTGAGTTTTCTAACATGGTTTTCTGATTTAAGCAGAAATGCAGTGTCAAGACTCAACATTAACACTGGTTTAATGTTTCAGGAAATCATTCTTGTGGAAGGCCTAAAACTTGATGACATTCAACCAGGAATATATTCTGTCCATTGCTTACCTTTGAGGTTGGCAGGTGCAGAAGGATCACCAATAAGATGTATACTTATCAAATGATGTGTCTCCTTCACGTTAATATCTTTGTAAGGTTTGTATCAATGTTTTGAAAGTCTATTCTTGAACCATCCAAACCTAGTTTCATGCTGAAGACATAGTTGTCTTTGCTATTGCTTTCGCCTTGTCCATTTGTCATATGCCAGTGTTTGATAATTATTAAATTTTTTTTCATGAATTAGAGTGATAAACCTTTTGAACTTCTTACATTTGTTGCAGGAAACGATGATGGCCCCAGGATAAGTTGTGCTATGAGACAAGTTTCAAGACTGAACATAGGAAATTCTTGCAAGGAATGGCAAAGAGATGCATTGGAAAAACACAGCTATTTTCAGAATACGAATATCTTAATATTTATATTCGTAGGTTTTATGAAACAGCAGAGTGATGACTTATTTGGCATTGCCTTTATTTATGTCGCACATTTTATCAGAAGTAGAATAATTTTTAGTACCATCCACTCTGATGAAAATTAGGGTTGTGTGCATGCTAAACTTTTTGGCATAAGCATAAATTGTGACACAGTCATCTGGGTAACAAAATTTAGCTTTAGCTGTAAAGGTACATAAATTCAGTTTATGTTATTTTTCGTCGGCATAGTGGCCTCTAGACCCTATCCTTATCACCTGTATCTGTTTGCTTTGTGATCAATAAGAAAATGCTTAGCCATAGGGTAATTTATAACCTTGCATGGCAGTGGGATCAAAATTCTGTCCCATACTCTATCTTGTTGGTATTGTGTGGATCCATGTACGTATCGGATAAAAGACATAGAAGTCTGCAATACAAGTGAGTAATCCATCCATTACCAATGAAACCAAGGTCTTTTGAGATAAAACTACACATGATGAGTTAATTGGGCTTGTCCGAACTCTATTGTTCAGAAGCTATTTCAAGTTACTCGGGACTCCATTTTGGTACACATCTTATTTGATGAGAATGCATGTTGTTGGTGATTCAAATCAACGCCAATCAATCTTAAGGGTAAGAAATGAACAGAATATATACCTGCTGGCAGGCACCCCATCAAGCTTTAAACCCTCCAGCTGGCAGTCCGAGAGCGTCCCACGTGTCTCCCTCACCAGGGTGGCCAGGAAACCAACAACCGTGGCGGTTGAAGTTGTCAGGAGCTTTAGAATCACAGCCAAGGAAGAAGAGTACGTCGAGAGAGTTGACAACTATGGAATTAGCAAAGAGGACAAGTTTGGCCATCTTGATCTCGGGAGAGGGGGGGGTCAGACTTAAGTGAGCCGGGTCAAGATATGAGACTTCGGGTCTGTTTGCCTCAGACTGCGCCGTTGGCAGGTTTTAATGGCGAAGAAGGTGCTTTGGAGGAGCTTGAGCTGTGCGAGCGGGTTGGATGGTCGAGGACTAGAGTTGTGTGCAAGAGATAGAGAACGACATTAATCATTTAATCGTTTCATGATTTTTATGCCGAATCTAGCTTGTAAGAAATAATTAAAGAAACTTAAAAGATTAATGAGAAAACAATGTGGTGTCTATCAAAGAGTCTTGGATAGGGGTGCACAAATATACCGAAAATCCGCTTACTAATCCGATTCGATCTGCAATTTGTGGATATTGTACCGATATAATCCGATCCGCAATTTGTGGATCGGATATGGATATCAATATTGAAAACCACGGATATATCCAATCCGATCAGCAAATTATATATATTAAATTTTTATATAGTTTATATATGTTTGTATATATTTAATTTCTATTATAGAGTAAATCAAAGCCCCTATTATAGTTTATAATATCATATAGTTCATAAACTATCTATGTTACTATATAATTTAAGTTTAGGGTATTTTAAATTAGTTTAACAATAAAATCTATTATAAAAATTATACATATATATAGTATATAGTTTAGGACTATTAGAAAGTAAGAATTTGTTATATTTGAGGCTTGTCTTAATTTCTGAATTTTATATTGTGTAACTATTGAATTAATTTGAGGGATAATTTTTATGTTGTGTACTTGCTAAATAATTTTTATGTTATTATTTGGATATTATCCGTCATCCGATCCGATCCGATCCGATTTTGTGGATATCCGAACTTGTGGATATCCAAATTTGTGGATCGGATATGGATAATGATTTGTGGATCGAATAACCGATCCGTGTGCACCCCTAGTCTTGGGTGATTAAGTTAGTACGAAATTCTGTTATGAGAGATGGAGTTGGTGCTTAATCTTAATATTCCCTTAACTTAAGGAGATGGCCTTCATGGATAATTTTTCCAAAATTATTTAACATAAGAGACCAAATTGGCTAATACGACTTGCCAGAGCCTAATCTTAATCCTTTCATATTAATATATTTCAGAGCTTTTGATTTCCCCAATGGGGGAATAATAAGAAGTTTCAAGTTCAACAAGCTTTATTATTATGTTTTTTTCACTAAAGTATGAACTGTGAATATGGTGTGGCATTAAGTGTAATTATGTACAATGTGAGGGGTATTTACACAAACCATATATATAAGCAACCATGTAAGTGGACATATAATTGTAAGCCCCAAGGCCAAAACCCTGTGACCGTGACCAATTCCGTCTTCACCAAAACCCTTCTCTCAGTGAGAAGAAAAATGGAGGGCAAATCGTACCAGAGGTTCCCGCGCGTCAAAATCCGGGAGATGAGGGACGACTACCTGAAGTTCGAGCTGCGCGACACAGACGCCAGCGTGGCCAACGCGCTGCGGCGCGTGATGATCGCCGAGGTCCCCACGGTGGCCATCGACCTCGTGGAGATCGAGATCAACTCCTCCGTCCTCAACGACGAGTTCATCGCCCACCGCCTTGGCCTTATCCCCTTGACCAGCGACCGCGCCATGATCATGCGCTTCTCACGTGACTGCGACGCCTGCGACGGCGATGGCCAGTGCGAGTACTGCTCCGTCGAGTTTCACCTCCGCGCCAAATGCCACTCCGACCAGACTCTCGACGTCACCAGCAAGGACCTCCTCAGCTCCGACCACACCGTCGTCCCAGTTGATTTCTCCGACTCCGCTGGCTTGGAGTCTTCCGAACAAAGGTATTGAAGATTGAATTTTTTAGGGTTTTGTTTCGATTTTCTTCTTGTTTGGAGTAGATTGTTATCTGTCTCTGTTTTTGCTTCGAAATTTGATTTTGGTTTTGCTATGTGAACATTTTTGTGCTGAATTTTGAGTCCAATCAATAAGTGCATGATTGTTGCTCTATTTAAATTGAGTTTGGCTTACTTTTTTGTGGTGCAGGGGGATTATCATCGTGAAGTTACGACGAGGGCAAGAACTGAGGCTGAGGGCCATTGCTCGAAAAGGGATTGGTAAAGATCATGCAAAGTGGTCACCTGCGGCCACTGTCACTTTCATGTACGAACCCGACATTAGAATCAATGAGGAGATGATGGATGAGTTGACATATGAGGAGAAGAAAGCTTGGGTTGAAAGTAGTCCTACCAAAGTCTTTGACCTTGATCCTGAAACCCATAAGGTTAGTTGTTTCTTATGTTCATGCTTTGTTTTTATGGAAATGATAGTTTAGCACATAATTGCGTCAATAGTAGATTTTGTCCCGGAGACATCTTATAAAAGTCATTGCTTTGATGGGATTGGAGAGGTTATATAACTCGTTGCATCGCAGTTCAATTATATAAGCATCATTTATTTGCTTCTTGTTGGTCCCAAAATTCTGAAATAGAGCCACTGAGTCGTTATCCTCAGTAATGTAGACCTGCATACATGTTTGTGTGTTTAATATGTACCTCATCTTATAATACATTGATTTATAGCAGTCTTTTTCCTTGTCTGTGGGTGGGTGGGGAGGGGGTTCTATCTCAATTTTGCACCATTTGGATGTGAAATAATTGCTCTACCTATCAACCTGTTTTTATACATTTTTTTAGAAGTAAAAATATTGTATATCATCCTGTTGCTGTTTTACACCTGGATACAGAGACTCACCCAAATGATGACCCAATCTTCAAAAGGTTTTTGTTTGGAGACATTCAGTGACAGTTGTTACATAATGGCATAAGTGGTAGGTGGGTAGATGTTTACTGCTTGTGGTGAGATTGTGCCACTGAAAGTTATCAACTCCTTAAATCCTAGGCTACAGGAACTATAGAATAGTCTGTTTGCAGCAAAATGTGGTTTCTAGGAGGGAACACAGTAACACAGGCCATGATGGATAGGGGAAGCAGAAGAGGAAAATACTGGTGATTATTGGGTTTGATTTGACACGTAGTTTAATTCAGACTTAGTTTAGTTCTAGTTTGTGTTGCTAGATTGTGAGTTTTTACAAAGTTCAGTAAGAATCAGAGTGTTCTGAGGATTCCAAAAAGCACAGGAACTGGATACTGTAATGAGACAGAAGTGGCTACCACATCAATGTTTCTCGGGGAATATATCATCTTGAATGGAGCCACTTTTGAAATCATGGCCAGTGACAGAATACTTTTCATGGCTCCGTTAAAGTTGACGAGTTATTAGCTTAGCTTAAAATCATTATATAAATTAGGTTGATGCATTCTATTTTCATGAGACAACCAAAAAGGCTCCTAGTCATTGCCCATCTTGCAGACACTGGTGCTATAAATATATTGGAATTATAGCTACAAATATTTGCGCAATTCATTTTACTTTTTTCAAGGATTTCTTTAGCAAGAATAGAAGTGTTCTTTGTAACTGGCGTATGCCCCAAGCCATTTATATGCTGTGCATTTGAGACATGTTTTGCATATATCTATTTAGCTGAGTACAAATATGATGGAGGGTCATATTAATTAATTAATTTGAATCTTGTATTATGGCCAATACTATGCATATCCAGCAAAAAAATAGAAAGATAAATAGTGGTAAATAAAGTTTTCCCTGATGCAATTATCGTTGCTTCGCTTATATTTCATAATTCATGAACCATCCTTTTTTTTTTTTTTTAATGACTTTTTGTTTCCTCTTTGTACTTGTACTTTTGAAAGGTCACGGTAGTTGATGCTGAAGCATACACTTACGATGATGAAGTGCTCAAGAAAGCAGAAGCTATGGGGAAGCCTGGGCTTGTGGACATCGTTGCCAAAGAAGATAGTTTTATATTCACAGTGGAATCTACAGGTGCAGTTAAAGCTTCTCAGTTGTTACTGAACGCCATCGAAATCCTGAAACAGAAGCTGGATGCTGTGCGCCTTTCTGAGGATACTGTGGAAGCCGATGATCAATTTGGTGAATTAGGTGCACATATGCGAGGAGGATGATCATCAGAGGTCTTAAATTGGTCTCTCTTAGATTTCTATGGGATCACATTTTGTTTTTGGGCATGTTTTTAACTGCCTGTACTAATTTCAGTACACTGGATGCTAATCTATATTCTGCTAAGTATGTATGTCCATATCTTCCCTGACAAATTAACATCATGTTTGTTTCTTTTATAAGAAACGATAATTCATTAAATTAACATGTACATAACAGAGGGCAAGAAGTCCGCTGCACTAAAAGAAACCTCCCAAGTCCTAAAGGCAGCTAGAAAGTAGAAACAACATACACAACAAGAACGAAAATCATAGAAATTGCAGCTCTTCAATCTGAAAATGCAATAAAATCTAGTGTAGCTTGCACTTTGTACATTCATCTTGGTTGCAAATCTTCCACGTGTATCTTTTCATGTTTGAAACTTTAAAGTTCGTTGTGACGAGTGTTGCAATGTTTGGAATCTCGAAGAGTGTATCAACTTCACATGACAATATTTTTGATACGAGGGTGGCAAATTTGGAACATAAGATCTCTCTTCCAACAAAGCATAAAGAAATGCTGCTAAACAAATAGTTAGTCATTACCTTCACATGACAAGATCTTGGAATCAATTTTTAAAGAAAATATTGTGTAGTTCAGAGGCCGCAACAAGAGGCAAAAGTAATTGCAGAAGCTGGTTGATTTGGTTGGGGATGGAGAAGAAGACAATTAGAATTTGGTTGTGACTTGTGAGCCTTATTCGTTTGGGCATGGGAGAGGCCTTATGGATGGAGCATGGGCCTTAAGATGAGCCCAAATCATACCCTTTCTTATGCAGGCATATACACTTTGGAATGTGATCCTGTATTTTAAGTTTTTAAACTAGCAAAAGAAATAGCTTTTATTTCACATTTTCACCACTCATCTGAAAATAAATAAAATAAAATAACCCACAGGAGCTCGTATGCTTTGGAAAATAGAATAAAATATTTTACTTTGGAAACAGATTCTAATGATACCTTATGCCTTGACAAGTGACGAATTTTTGTACGTAACTATTTTTTAATTCTGAAATGTTGACGAATTTAATTTTCTATTATTTAGATATAAATTCTTAAAAATTTATGTCATATTAGTATTACATATAATTATTTTGACTTATAAATTTTAACGGTTCACCTTTCTATTATTAGGGTGTAATTTTTACAATATTAAAAACTACTAAAAACTACCTCCAATCATACTAGATGGACCAAAAAAAATCTCCAAAATTTTATCACTTGAATGGTATGACATGACTTGGCATGAAAGTACTATGCTAAAAAGATAAGGAAATTTGAAATGGGACCAAACATGAACAAATGAAATGGTCAAGATTTTAGGATTTGTTTAGGTGTAGCATTACTCTTGCAATAAACTCAAGCTGTTAGCTTAGGTATAGAACAGTAGACGTAATAAATAAGTAAAATAATGTGCTTTACTGTTCTGCTATTACTATTAACCTATTTATGATTCATACATGCGTATACTTCAATCCCAGGAGTTCATGTTCATTCCTAGTCAAAAAAGTCAATAAATTCACGTAAATGGTTTTATGATGAATGAAGCTGCTTCTGCTGAATTTTCTTTATCTTCTTCATTGTTTTTTTTTTGGGAGGATGGGAAAGGGATTTTTGATTTGGGGATTGGGAATTAGAATGGGAAAGAGTTGATGGCATACCAACTTTCAATGCTGTACTATGAGTCTATGACTATGACTCTATGACAAGAGTCACGGGCTTTGTTTTTATAGGAAAAAGAAATGTGGGCCAAATAATTTATACCCTTTTGGAATTTCAGGTTGTGTGTATATGAGGCAATAGGCCACAACACAACCCTCTTGCTTCACTGAGATATAGTGATGAACTATAGTCTAATCAAAAGTTATTTCATCATGTAAACATGTACATGGTGGATGGTTTTTAAGTTGTTAACGATTCACATATCTGGTGGTGTCAACTGTCCATATCACATTACAAACATTGCAATTGAATTGTCTATGTCACATTATCACCCATATCTTTATATCAACAAAATCCCAAAACTATTTGAAGTAAAACCACAAGGGGCTCTATGTGGTCCTTTTGTTGTAGCGATAACCAAATCGGTAATGCCCATGAATTATAAGTACCTGAGGAGAATCATAGACTTATAAATGTAAACAATTAAGTGATGTTTTATTGTGAGAGAGTATGAGATGTTATGTTGATAGATTGTTAATTTAATTTACATAATCAATCATATAAATTGACAATCTCATTTCTATTTTATTCTCTATGTACAAGGACTAAGGAGATAAGATTTTCAACAACAACAAAAAAAACAAAAAATTCATCCTCATTTAATGTCTTATATCTAAGTTGGAATAGAATTAATGGAGTTTTACAGCAAAATAGCTGTCAATTTATTCCATGTGGACCCAAAAGATTTCAATACTAGTAACCAGTGGACCTTGAATTGGATAGGGCATTTCAGGTTGTCACCTAACAAAGAACCAGACCCAACCCTAAAATCTAATGTCCAAAACCCCTTTGAAAACATTTGTTGATAGGGGTGGTAAGTCTAGTCTGTCAAAAGATACCCAAATCTTTGTCTGAGAAGCCAGACATGCCCTCAAGATGGCAGCCAAGTTTCACAGATATGGGACATGGCTGACCCTTAAAGCCTCTAAAACTTCTCTTGTCCTTTTCTTCTGACCCTGTAAAGGGACTCTTGAGGCTGAAAAGGAGTTGACCTATTTGGCCTTGTAAATTTGTAATCAATTTATTTCACCTCCTCCTATACACAAGAAAAAATAGGGACCATTCATTTATCAAAAAAGAAAAAAGAAAAAAAAAAAGAATATGGACCATTTACCCTCTGTTATAAAATAGTGGTTGCTGGTAAATTTTTAATTACAACTTCATAGTAACATAATTTTTGTGCAAATCAATAAAACACTACTATAGCTCAAATTGGTACCATCTCAAGTCAACGTCTAGAAATCTAACAATGTTTATAGATTTTTTTTTTTTTGTACACAGATGGTCACATGTAAATTTACTACTCAATTTTCTTAGACAAATTAACATATGGGATAGAGAAAATGGATCACTAATCTATTCTTATTATACAATTTGTTTCATGCATGATTTAGTAATGAGTACTTGAATTGAATAACCTTTGTTTTCATAAATGTAGGAATGTACTAGTTTTAAGGTTTTTATGCACATATTGTTGTGTATTATTGATTTGGGCATTTGCGTGGTAAAATAAACCTAATGAAGAGTCACTGTTTTATGATTTTCCCCAAAAGAAAAAAAAAATCAACCATGGACCACCTAAAATATGAGTTTTAACATAAATTCTATAGAATGTTTCTTGTCTATAATTATCCTTCAACATTTTCAATCCCTTGGACCCCTCTATATAAATATATATATAATATAATTATATTTATATTTATGTGTGCACAATATGCAACATGTGAGTATGTGACACTTGTGGGGCATTCATTTTGGGCTCACTGAAGAAGATTTACATAAAGGTCCCACCTGAAGATTCTGGTGTAGTAATGTTTCATCAACTTTCACTATCTATTGAAATATATTTTAGGACTCAACTCATTAAATAGTAACAAACCAAGTGGTCATGAACATAGCTTGAGCTCAGTTCATCAATTAGTATATATGTTTATTGAGCTTGCTCCTCATAAATATGATGAGCCTTTTCAATATGTTAGGTGTAGCATGAAAGCAAAGGATGCATATGCACACCATGCATGCTCTCACTTATTAATCAATATGATTGTACAATGTCAACATGCATGATGATGATGATGATTTTCTTTTATACCCAAGTTTAAAAAAAAAAGGGTGATTTCGTGATTAGTGCATTAAATTATTTTTTTTAGAGTCTTATACCATTACTTTTATTTTAATAGTTAGAATTTATATTCAAATTCCTGCTCCACCTAAGATAACAATATTTCATTAGATCTCTACTAAATGTTTAAAAATTCTGCGATTATGTCATTAATATTTGTTTTCAAATTGTGCCACTCTTGAATTGCCGTTAATTCTCTCATTAAAAAATGAATCCTATTAAATTCATAAAACACTTAATTTAAGGCACATTTTATGGTGTGGTGTGTTTATATATAAATATATATAATATGGTATAAAAATATGATAAGAATAGTATTATTGTACATATATATATGTGTGTGTAAATAGATAAAATCTTATCCTTTGATCAATATATATGTATATTTACTATAAAAAAGAAATTGTTTTGGGGTTTTGGCATTATTGCATGAGATGGTGACCAGTACTGAATAGAAAGTGAAGGCAAGGACACAAGCCCAACACGTTGGATGCCGATTGTGTAGTAGTGTGAATGTTAAGTGCATGTGTAGCAGATAGAGAAGAGAGATATGAAGGACATATATTGGCACAATAATTTGGGTCACGCATTGGATGTGCAATGCAGACTGGTGCTGGTTTTCGCAGTGGCTTTGGGGCCTCCTCTGCTTTCTGGGGCCAATGGCCATTTGGCAATGCTTGCTGCCTTCTGCATCACCTTCCTGAATCGATCTAACTCCTTTTTCACATCCATTAATGGTTGGACTGAATTTAGGACACATCGATATCTTATCTTCAGAGTTTGCAGCTGTGAGTGAGGCATAGTATTATAACTACAAGCTTACCAGCCTCGAAGATTAGGTGCTAAAACTTATATCTTGCACAATTCAACGTACACAAATATGCATTAACATTTTGTGTCCTTTTTTGAAAAAGTTACTGATTAATAATTGTAGTGTATATATTTTCACATATCATGCATTATTCTTTTATTTCTTTAAAAAGTTATGCACATTTTTCCATGCACCTCCAAACATTTGGCTTTTCTTAATTTTAATTCATTTTGTTATACTTTAACTAGCTAGCTTTAGACGGTTAATAAGCTAATTAACAATGTAATGTAACATTGCATGAAAAATGATTCATACAAAATTTCAGCTTATGCTAACTGCCAGAGTTATTTTGGTGAGTGTTGAGAACAAAAGACTACTTGTTTTGAACTTTGGTTAATTTCTTATTAATAAAGTGTTATTTGAACCCTCAAATGGAGGCATGAAATATGGTTTCAATTTGAAAGTTTATACTTAAATCTTAATTGAATACAGCCCCTTAATTAATGGAGATATTATTGAAAGTTGAGATGACAATAATCTGTTATTTCTTTTATGAAAATTCAAAAGAGTATTTGAGTCAAAAGGATGATTAAATATCCAAGAGCTGAAGATGGTAAGTGGGTATAAAAAGTATTGGTTGCATGTTTCCTGTGTTTCCATGTTCTACAAAGAGCAAAGCCCCTGGCTGGGGTATGAGCTAAGCGTGTCATGCACGTATGTGTGTTTGAGAGAAAGACACAGCCCCACACTCCTCAATGGTCCTCTCCTTTCTTGTCCTTTAAGCTTTTACAGCTGTGACCACAGAGAGAGAGAGAGAGAATTTACTCAAAGGTCAGACTCAGACCAACAATAAAAGAAGAAGGGGTTTTAATTTATTGAATTCCTGCGATTTTGTTTAATGAAACAATAATAGTTAGTAATATACAGAGAGATAGAACAGGTCAACAAAGTCAAAGTTTTAAGGCCCAAGTACATTTTTTGTTCCTGTATTTTTTTTTAATTTCATTTTTTATCCCATTCCTTCAATTTTAATAATTTTAATTTTGTATTTTCATTACATTTGTAATTGAATCTAAATGATTAATTAAGTTAAATTCTTAATGGAAATATGACATAATAAATATATTTTGGACATTTTAAATAATTATGAGTGAAACTCATTTAATCGGATGACATAGTCCAATCACATTTAAACACATGGTTTTTTTCTTAATTATTTAAAAAACAAAATTAAGGAGGTACTTTCGTTGAAGTACATGGATCAAAAATATATTTGACCAAGCTAATCCCAACCCAAACTATCATATTATTCTACAATTATTGGGGTGGGGACAAACTGACCTCATTATCTTCACTACTCCTTGGGAGCAAGCTGTTACCCTTTCAAAAAACATCTCTCTCTCTCTCTCTCTTGAATCGTGATTATCACTAGCATGCACCTACTATCATCTACATTCTACCAACCTTAAAGCAGAGAACAAAAAAAAAAACAAACGACCAAACCAAAGACAATCTTCCCACAAAATCAAAGATTTTGTCTCCCAAACTCAAAATCACCCTTCCTTTTGCCTTTTCCCTTTTATAGGTTGGTTGAGTTAGTGCTCCATCCAATTTTTACTACCAAATCATAAACCAAAATCTCTCTCCCTGTTGCTTTACTATATATAGTGGGAAGACTTATAGATTCTTTGGTAAATATTAATGCCACATACCCATTTCTTATAGGAGGGTTTATGGAAAAGATAATGTATAATGCTCATTATTATTATTAAGGATGGTGATAGGCATTACTCAAAGTACAAGTTTTGACAATCTTATTTGTTTTTTTCTTCCTATTCGCCTCATTTGCAATGCCAATTATTGTGCTAACCTTTCAAAAGAAGACCCAAAAAATATATAAAAACCTTAAATTCAAATTGTTCTTCTTAATTACTAAAGAAAATAAGACATATTGCTTTACCATATACATGCCTTCTTGCATGCACTATAACTTAGACTCATCGATCTCATAAAAACTAAATATTTTATATTGCAATGTAAATAACACGTGAAAAAAGCAAAATGAACTTTATTTCTTTTTATTGTTAGCATGGAAAAAATTAAACAAAATTATAAAAAATAAAGCAAAGAGAAGAAGCAAAAGGGTGAGGCATGCACTATTAAGAATCCACTAAAATGAAGCATCGTGAATCTCCACGCAAAGGGGGGATGGCCAAGGGAATGTGAACTTTATATGGTGATATTGGGTAATTGGTGTCACATAACTTTCACATAACTTTAGCTTGAAAAGATTATGGGGCTCTAAAATATCTAAGTTAGTCTAATCCTATAATTAAGTACTATACACAAAGAAAAGATTGGATTAAATTAGAGCTAGCAACTTAGGGGATGCACTATTATCCCAGAGGTCTAAAGCTGGGATAAAGGGTACAGCTCCTATTTGAGGAATATATCAGTGAAAATTGGGCATACTCAGCAGCGGCAGAGAGAGAAACACAAGGATGGCAGTGAAGAAGGGACAGATTAAAAGCATATTATAAACAAGGGTCTGTTCAATTTTAGTATATGAATTTTGGGTTTTTTCTTAATTAGGTGCCAAAGCTATTATTAGTTTCAATTGCAGGCTTAAACTTTTATTTGTCCCAATTCAACACAAACCAATTTGTTCATGTGTTTTGCACATGCCTCATACCTAAAGTCAATTTAGTCTATGCACAAACTTAAATTGACTAAAATGCCCCTGGACTTGACGTCGGTAGTAGTATTTGGTGAAAGTCTCATTAGTGGGGGTGGGAAGTGACAAATATTTATTTGGTGAAAGTCTCATTTGGGGAAAGCCTCCCCCATTTTTTTTTTAATAGTTTTTTTTAATATCTATTTTTAAATAATGATGAGAAGTGACAAATATGTTTCTAAACATAAAGAAAATTATAACAAAATTGACAGTTTATTCTTATTTGAGTAAAAAAAAATTGTTAAAAGTCTTCAATTAGGTCACTTTGAAATTATATCCTTATTTAAAATTGAAATATAAGTTAATTTTCCCATTTATAAAATTAAGATAAGAATTGGTGCATCTATAGTACCATTCTTTGCAAAAAGAAAAAGTAAAACTTTTTACCAGGGAATTTGGCCATTTGCTATAACTTGGGGCAAGCACATTAAACAAAGAGTGAGAGATGTCCTAAAACCAATATTTGCACAAGTCCAAGTACATTTGTGTACATAACATCTTTTACAGACGCACATGAACACCTAAGCAAGATTCACTTTCGCTTGCAGTAGCCACTATGACTTGAATAATAGTGCCTACTTTGCTTTGACTGCCAAATAAATCATACTTTCATTCATTAAGATTTTCTCCACTACTTCCTAATCGTAATTACCAACCAATGGTACCACACTAATGTAATGTACAGATATTGTATATGCCCCCTTTTCACTTATCTATCTTTAATCACAAGCTTTCACCTCACAAAATTTTCAACCTTTCACAACTAAATACTAATGGTAATTGACAACATAATATATTAGACTTTTATAGCTTTTTGAAAATATAATAATAGAGATATCAACTATTCTTCTAATTTTTGATCACCAAAATTACATAATAATTTTTAACTTGGCAATGGCATAAACAAATAAAGTCTAAAAAAATTAAACTAATTATTAAAAAAATAAAATACTACCCCATTATATGCATTTAAAAAGTTGAACCTCGTGGATTTTTTCTTTTCTGGGCCATTACTCTCTCTACTACTCTTGTGGATTTGATTGAGATTGACCACTTCAAATCAAAGAATAGTCTTGCAACTGCCCACGCGCTCCCCTGAGGCGCGTGAAGGCAGGACAACACTTGAAGCCAAAAAGTGTGGAAGATCTAGAGAGCAGTGGTGTTTTTTTTTTTTCGTAGGTGGGGGGGGATTAGGTTTTTATAAAAAGAGGATTACAGTCACCTCAATCTCACACCAACATTACTAAGAAAGATACAAAGGAAGTGGCCCTTCCAAGCAGGTCAAACCCCCCATTCGAAAAGTCTACCCCTTCCAACCAAATCCACTACCCGACACTCTCTCAGTCTCTCCTTCCCTTCACATGCAAGCTAGCAAAATACCCATTTCATATTAATTAAACTTAATATGCTAAAAATATTACAAATCAAATAGAATAGAACCCATTTTCCATGAGCCCAGAAAAGAGAGTGATTTTGATACGTGACACCTCTGACACTCCATCATTCTGACTAAAGGGATCAAGCTAATGAGAAGTGAAAAGATGATAGATAATATTGTAAGCAAGCAGATGAACAAAATTGGTGTTTAAATTTATTTATTTAATATAATATGTCCAGATGCTCCAAGAGAGACTTTATAGAGAGGGAGAGAGATGGAAATTATATAAAGACTAGTGCTTGATAAAATATATGCAGAGCAGCAGACTTCATGTAGTAGTACTCTTCTTAATTAATTCCCGATCTTGTCCCTTCCCTTGCTGTGAAATGCCATCAACCCCCACAACTCCATCTTCATCATCTCCAAGTCTTCAGGACATGACTGTAGTAGTAGAGTAGGAGAGTTGTAGTGTGGGCATTGTTGTAAATTAAAGCACAGAATGCATGTATGGCAATGGCTGCAGCACTTGATCAGATTTGGCACCAAAAGAAAAATTACGATAATAAATATTGAGTCTTTTTCTTTTCTTTTTTTCCTTTTTCTTTTTTGGAAAGAGAGTGGTTACTATTATTATTAAGGAGGACTACCAACAATGCCCACAAAGAGCCTGTTGAGTGATGAAGGCAAGTTCTCTGGTTTGCTCCTCTTGAAGAGAGGCTCTGGGGATGAAGAAAATGATGAAGAAGAAGACCCCACAGCCCATGAATCATTTGAGCTATCAAAACTGAAGTATGAATCAATTACTCCACTTGGGCTGCCTGGGATTTGCTCATGCTTGCGTTTGTGGGGGTTATAGTCATCATAGCCCTTTGACATCTCAACAATGAGACCATAACAATCATTCACCTTTTCCTGTTTACAATGCAATGCAGCAGTTAATTAATTAAGTAATTAAGATTAATGTGCATTAATGGTCTTCTTTATTTGAGCTTAAAAAACTGAGCAAATTAACTGAATGAAACAAGAACATGAAAGCTGATTGTACCACAAATACACAAACCAACCTTGCTTATTTTGAGGACAACCAGAAGTTGGTTTTTGTACTCCATGGCATTGCAAGGCTCAACATGGTCTATAACGCGCATCATTGTTGCAGTGGCCAAAACAGAAGGGAGGTAACCGACAAACCTTGAATCTGATCATCATCATCGAAGTCACATTAAGAAATAAAGCAAACAAGATGGATGAGAAAATTTTAAGGGAATCTTTCTGTTTATGTGCTTTGTTCTTATCGAAAAATCTGAGCTTTTGTTCAATGGGGTTTGCTTACCAACAACTACAGAGAGAAGGAGACGCTCACAGCGCTTGAGGAACTCCCAGTGGAGTTGGGTCTTCAATCCAAGCCTCCTTATGATGTGGTCAAGGAAGGAGAGTGGGGTCACTGGGTGCATCCTCCATTGGAGAGTTGAGAGCACCAAAAGCTCCATCCTTTGAATCGTTTTGGCCTCAAATACAAACTTTGTGTCCTCCACCTGAAACAGAACAAAACCCAGATTTCAGATTTTTAAAAAAACAAACCACAGAAAAGGAAAAAAGAACAGAGTAAAAATCAATAATTTGTTGTGTTTGTGAAGTGGGTTTGTTTGTACGTACTTGAAGGTCCAGAAGAAGAGGCACTTGGGTCTCCTCCACTTTGGCAGCCAAAGAGAGGCATGTGACAGCCACAAGCTGGACCATCCATGGCTTGTCTCTCTGAAAATGGAGGCTGGAGAGGAACCTATCCAGATAGTTAATGGCTAAGATGGCAGTGAGAGCTGTAAACCCATGGTGGGCATTCACTTTGAGCATCCACTCCACAGCCTCACGCCGAGCCACACAGACCAAAGACTCTGCCTTTTCCAAATGGAGAAGAAGATGGCTTTGCTGTTGCTCTTCTTTGGAGAACAAAGAGCTGAGCTCCTCATCTTCCCAAAACAGATCTTGTTCCAACAGAAGAAGAGGAAAAAGAGAAGGGTTGTTGGTTCTTCCATTAATGTCATTGTTGTGGTTGATGTTGTTGTTTTCATCATCATCATAAATCTCACTCACTTCTTCCTCCCATTTCTCTTCTTCACAGTACAAAGCATCCAACAAGAATGGATGGGTTTCTTGTTCATTTTGGTTCATTGCCATCTTCTTCTGCGAAGAAGAGGGTTTAGTCCTTTGCTCATTATACAAAAGAAAAGCTCACTACTTTCACACCCATCTCTTTTTTCTCTCTGTGGTTTTCTTTGGGAGTGCAGAAGAGACTATAAGCTAGAGAGAGAGAGAGAGAGAGAGAGGAAAGAAAAAGATGAGAGTGTAGGGATTGATTTTTCAGCAGAGTGGGTTTCACGCTTGTCCTTTATTTTTTATGTAGATATTGGGTTTTGGAATTTCTTTTGTGCTTTCGGTGTGTTTCGTTGGCGGGCAGAAAATGTAACGGCACACACACCAAGCCGGACCCCCATGAAAACAACCTCTTATACAAGGCTAAATAAAGAGTCACTGTGCAGCACAAGAGAGAGAAAAGAGGGAGAGAGATACTGTTTTGCCTATTGGTAGTAGCAGGCAGAGGTTGTATTTTTAATACACTTTTTGGATTTATGCTTCCCAAGCATTTATGTGTGTTCGTTGATTTGGGAGAGATTTAATGAGAAGCACCCAACAATTTATAATGCATATAAATATTAGGTCTAGCATAAAGGACAAGCAAAATTAACCAAGTCTTTGCTTTGAGTGATTGAGTCTTTTGGGTTTTACATAAATCGTAACAAATCCCACTTCTAAATTCTAATCTAGATTGTATTGTGGTTTGTTAACATATATATATATATATGCATGCCAAGTCAAACTTGCTTTATGTCTTTCTTTGCCTCATTGCAAACTATACTTCTTTAATGGTGGTAATCATCCATACTAAGATATATTTGTGTGAATCTCAATTATACAAATGGACTAATAAGACTTAAAGCATGTCTTTACCGTGTACATTCAACATATGATACATAACTTGTTATGATACTGACAAATTATTTCATAAATAAATATGACTAGTCTAGCATTGTAAACTTAATTAACACCAATTATGATTCATATAAACGTTATGTTAATAGATTTGATAAGTCAGTATCTTGGACTACCAAAAGCTCCATTGGTTTGATTAATAGCTTTTTATTTTTTTTCCAACAAGATTCCTTATTTTATGGTGAAAAATTGCTATTTAGAACTTAGAACTTAGACTTGATAAATTAATTATAAAATCTTGAGTCCACTAATTTTAGGGTCACTGCCTAAAAAGTTAATCAAAAATATCTAAGCTCACAAATTTAATTTTCAACTAATATCAACCTACTCATAAGTTACAACCACAAATTTAATTTTTAAGTAACATCAACTCACTTATAATCTAAAATAACTTCAGGACTATGCAGACAAATTTAATCATAATTCACTCTTAGTTACTTTAAATCAATAAATCAACCAATTGGGATTTGCTCCCCAATGTAACATGATATGTACTTAATTTTTATATTTAATCAATTGGTGCACTAGAGATTATATATATATCTAAAATTTTACAATACATATTTTTTCATGAATCGATCAAAGCTAATATCCACAATTTTAATCAATTGGTGCACTAGAGATTATATATATATTTAAAATTTTACAATACATACTTTTTCATGAATCGATCAAAGCTAATATCCACAATGTACTTAACCATACTAAAAACAAGTTGGTGAATTATAGACGGCGTCATAATTTAGATGGATGACTTGTAAAACAGACTAATGTTTTTATTCTATAGAAAAATCTTGTATTTAAAAACAAAAATGAAAAACAAAAAAGAGTGAGTTAAAATTTATAACTTATAACTTATATATTGTAAATAGTTGGGACAAAAAAAAGAATGAAAAAATGAAGTAAAATCACGAGAGGATTTTGAAGCAAAGTAAAATATCCCATTGTCCCATTGACAATCCACCCAGTCCAGAAGAGAGGACAGAAGTACGAGACGACATCCACGCGACTCTCCTTGCCTCTTATCCACACGCGACAATAGCAGGCCTTTTGGCAGGAAGCGAGTGACCGGATTAGGCGCGTGTATAAGAAGCGCAACGAGAGGAAGTGGTAGCAAGGTAAGGCTGACTTGTCTCATTAGAAAGTCATAAATAATGCCGTCTTGTCTGTGCGAGCCAGTTTTACAGAGAAGAGAGAGAGAGAAGGCGAGAGAGAGAGAAGGCGTAGTCGTACGCTTTTTGCTTTGACGTGCTCTCATAAGCTCATAAGTGCCCACTGCCCACCACCACCACCGCTCTTACCACTCATCTTTAGGCGCCACCAACTTTTCCCTTCTTTTTTTTTTTTTTCTTCTTTTTTCTTTCGAAGACTTTTTAAGTTATGTTAATAATTTGATGTAATAATCGTACCCGAATTTTATCTTGAGTATTATTTTAGTTTACAAATTTTGTTTTTGAATTACATAGCTATGAATTTTCACTTCCGTATAACTTTAGTCTATTCCTTTAATTTTATTTATATTTTTTTGTTAATTGTAATCAAGTATATCATATTTAAAAAAAAAAAATGAACGAGTTACCATTTTTACCTTTTTAAAATGGATCAAATATTTGACATATGATTAAACTTGACAAAAAAGTGAAAAGAATTTATAAAATAGACTTAAATAACACATAAGTGAAAGTTAAAGAGCTATATATAGAATTAAAAGAACGATTTTGTATACCAAAGTAATATTAAAGATAAAGTTCGAATACTACAGTTTTCATTTGCTTTATTTTCTTAGTATACAATTATTAACAACTCAAATTACTCGTGTAAAATTATTTGAAACATGTGATTTATAGATAATTACACGTATTTAGATTAGTTTGAAAATATATGGTTCAATGATGTTTGACACTTTGCAA